>JARFJB010002431.1:0-7500 GCA_036346205.1 Vesta saturnalis | reverse complement strand
TCTACTGCCTTGGTTATGCATTTATTATTCAAAAATCCCAGGTTGAGTTTACGAGGAAGAACAGCGGAGGTTGGTTTTAGCAAAAGACACTTCAAAGAAAACAAAATTATTTCCTTTAAACCAACATTTATTCACACCTTAAAGGCTTGTGATTATTAGGTTTGATTTTTGTGCAAACATTGGTGAAAAAATTATGGATGACCATTTTTTTTCACTATATTTTATTTTACGATGAAGCAACGTTTACGACAAATGGAGTTGTATCATCCCAAAACTGTTGACATTGGGCTAGTGAAAATCCTCACTGCAGGGTTCAATGTAAAACGCAATTTTTTAAAAAGGTAAATGTTGGGTGTGCTGTTTTACCAGACAGAATAATTCGGACCGTAATTTTTGGATGAGTCATTAAATCAGAAAGTATATTTGGATGTGCTAAACAGCTTTTTATTTTCACAATGACAGAACTTTCCCTTGACGCAAAATGCATTTTCAGCATGATGGCTGTTCGTCACATTCGACTTTGCTAATAAGAGGATGGCTGGGTGAATATTTTCCGGAACGATGGATAGGACAATATGGACCGATATTCTTTCAGCCTCGTCCTCCCGACAATGTTGGATTTTTTCTATGGTGCTACCTAAAACAGAAAGTGTACCAAACAGATATGAACCATAATATTGAATATCTTAAACAAGCAATAATTAATGCCGTAAATGAAATCATCAAATGCTAAGAAATGTGTACAAAGAATTTCGAATTAGAGTGGAGAGATGTTTTGAAGTTGCTGGAGGCTACATCGAATAGTTGTTCTTTTTTACTATTTAATGTACGTTTTCTTTTTTTTTAAATTACTTTTGTTATTGATTACAAATAGATGTTACTGTTACATTACAAATATTGAAATGTCATTGATTAGATAATTACAATAATAAACAATTTGAATAAGAAGAAGAACAAAACTCCACTACTAAATTTCACAATAATGACAATCTGTATCGTTTGTAAACAAATGACAATGTATTGCTTGAAATGTTGTATGCATAGATTCCTAGTAATCGATAATAGTTGCCTTAATAAGTAAAAATTACGGTTTAATGAGATTGTACCGATTATTTTCAAATTTTGCAGTTAATTTTGTCGATTCTGAACAGCTTTTCTTCATAAAATTTTACTCTGTGATACACAAAAATGCGGCTTTAAATTTAAAAAATTAAAAATATATTCATCTCCATTGAAGCAGGACTGAATCTGAAAAAATCGTTTTGAAATTCCAAAATTTTTGGTCACTATATATAAGTTCTAAAGGCTTACAAGTGAAAGGTACCCAGTTCGAATCTGGGAGTAGTCAAGTGCTTGGGAAAAAATAATACATGAATTCGACTCAAGTGCGAAAACAGTCCTTCTAAGGACTAACCCTGATGACGGAAGCAGAGTCCGCTTCCGAAATGTCGTGGCGCTATAAAAGCAAAACTAGGCCGATCAATTCAACTAATATGAAACCACAGTTACCAAAACGCTACAAAAGCAAAAACTGTGGAAATAGGCCGATCAACTCGACTAATATGGAACCACAGTTACAAAACACTTATAATACAGAATATATGAAATCTGTTTGCATGTTTAGCAGCTGACAAAGATACCATTGTAATTAAATATCGTTTTGCAGTTTAGCAATGTTATTTATAATTGAATTGATTGAAAAGCTTAATCATGGTAGTAAGTTTGTGGAACAGCGGTGGGTTCTCCTTTGGTATGTCATTTGAGTTGGTGGAACAGCAGGTGGTTCCCCTTTGGTATGTTAGTTGAGTTGGCAGAACAGCAGGTAGTTTCCCTTTAGTTGTATGCCGGGTAGTGGAACACGGATGGTTCCCCTTGTGGTTTGTTAGTTGAATTAACGGAATAGTATGTTAGTTGAGCTGGCGGAATAGAGCGGGTAGTTCCCCTTTTGATTGTTACTTATGTAGATGGAACAGGGGTTTATTTTCCTTTCGTATTTAGTGCAGCTTGTATTTCGTAATGGTATACTATTAACCTAGTGCCATGTTCTACGTTTATTGAGGTACCAACAAAAGCGATTCCATTGTCGCGCTGTATATGTGATGCCAGCTTCCACTACGTATTACAAATCTCTTGTGTGCCGCCAGGAATAATTCTGTGGTCACGCCACGTACTGCTTTTAAGTGTATAGTCTTTATCCCTAGATACACGAAAAAAACTATGCGATCTTTGTGTGGCTTCATCCCACCTCCTTTCGATGTTGTGGAAGTTGACTCTTAAGTTGTGTGGTGTGAGCCTTATAACGCAAACATATGATGTATTTATGAGTTGCTCCTTTTACCGCTTTTTTCAATTTTTAACACAATATTTTCTTCTTATAACGCCGATGTTGTTACAATACTTCCATGTAAAGTCGTTGCATGAGCTTCTCGAATAAGTAGCTGTGTGAAATGGTTACTATGTGGTAAGATAATTGGGTTTTTGATTACATGTAAGAAAAGAATGTTGCAATATTCCTCCAACTCTGATTATATTGTCTTCTCTCTTAAATGGAACTAGGTACATTTAATGTTTCACTATTTTTGTGAATTGATGTTTTGCTCTTAAGTTTTTTTAATTTCTTCGGAAATTCTTGTTGTCTGATTCTAGTGAACATTGTTCGTGTCGTAGGATCTTGATAAAACGTTTTACGTAACTTATTATTGCAATTTGTTTTGTTAGTGACGAAAATCTGTACGATATAGCCCTAATGTTTGCTTGTTTAAGACACAACTTAGCTTCATTGTTAGTTTCCTCAATATCCTTATTTATAGGGTATTCTGCTTTATTCTCTGACCAAGTTGGTCCTTGCTAGCATAAAACTGAATCCTTTAATCTGACTGGATCCATATCTCATTATTAAGTCTCAGTTAAGTCAGCTAGGTTTCCTTTTGTGTTACTAATGTTTTAGGTTACATAATTCATGAATTTCAGATACGCGATTGACAACCAACGGTCTTCAATTATTAGTTTCTTTCTTGATATATCCTAGTGTAATCATAGTCTGCCCATGCGACTGGTTAAATATATTTGTTTCGTTTTTTTTGCAAGAGTTTTGCTAGTAAAACGGCTGCATAGAGTTCTTTTTTTGTTTCAGTTGAAGCAACTTATGATTTGGATATAAAAGTATTATTTTCGTGTTGTTTCTGTTTACTGTTCGGCTGTACATTACTGTTCCATACATTTCTTGTGATGCTTCACAATATACATGTAATTGAAAAGTAATATTGGTAGATTGAATCGGTCTAGTTCTGGAAGTTTCTTGTATAATTATTACTACTGGATTTTGATAGGTTCCACTACAGAGTCGACCCACTCAAGATCTTGAAGTCTTAGTTTCGGCACTATCATTTTTGGTTTAATGACCACCGAAGCAACGAATAGTGGCAGTTGTGGGATTCAACCATACTCTCAGAGACCTCGTGAGTTCGTTGCTTAGTATTCCTAATGTTTTTTTGGTCTTACAACTTCTTGGGAAGTGAACGTAGGAGTTTTTAATTGTTGTTTATCCATTTTTGTAACGTAAATCCTCCTTCTTGTAGCATTTTGGAAAGGCTTTGTTATAGTTGTATTGATGCTTATGAACATGTACTTCCAGAGAGTACATCGTTTTAGTAAAAATATTGTAATACGAAGTGTGATGATAAACAGCTTTTTGTTTTATATTCTTTGCTAAATGCCGTTATGTTTTAATGGGAAAAAACGGAGATGCTGCCATATCATATGTAACTGTGTAACTGTAGTAGGTCGGCATACTTGCATGGGTTTTGAAGGATCACATCTTCATAATATTCTTTGACAAAACCTTGATTTTCTTTCCGTATTCTGATTTGTCCGTGAACTTTGTCGATATCGGCTATAAATGCAATTTTATGCTTTCTCAAAGTAAAATTTCCTA
Source organism: Vesta saturnalis (assembly GCA_036346205.1). NCBI lineage: Eukaryota > Metazoa > Arthropoda > Insecta > Coleoptera > Lampyridae > Vesta > Vesta saturnalis. Next base: position 3,566 of record JARFJB010002431.1, on the reverse strand, counting down.
AATATCGCCTTGTAATTGTCATTCGGTTTCACTTAGACATAATGAGGTATGTAATATTTTCCTAAATTTAACTGCGGTTGTTTTACTTTTTGCATGTATCCTATCTTCTAGTATTCTGCCATGAAGCCATGCTAGTGTAAACTGGTTTTTCAGTTATAGCCGTTGTAGTTCAATGTTGTTGTATTGTGATATACGGATGTTTCCGGATAGCATCCAACCAAACTCTGTATTTTCACCAAATAATCCTTCTTTGGATTGCTTAAGACCATCTGAAATAGCTTTGCAGATTAGTTGAACCAAAGTATGATGTCTATTGGGCCCGTTGAAAATAAAATCGATTAGCACTGTATTTTGCCACTGTTCCATGTTTATGTCATGCAGTTACTTCTTGGGCATGTTTCGTGTAAATTTGGATAACACCAGTAATTATACAGACAGCTCAAGTTCACTGGACAAACGAGGTTTAGAAATGACTGTATTTTTGAATTTTGTCTTCTGGCTGCTATCTCCTCTGTCTGAAATTTCAGCTCGAACTTTCATCATGGGCGCTCCCAAAACTTGGTCTTCTGTAATGAATAAGGCTTGTGATAGGTGGTCAATTAGTGGTTAAATAGACCAGTACCTAATTGGAGGGACTGTTTGTACCATGGCGGTTGCTAAAAGTACACTTTTGTCATGTTGTATGAAATTGACACAAATGCCTTTGTTGCAAAGGAATTCTGTTTTCTATTGACAGATGTATTGGGTGTTACCTCTTGTAGAAAGCGCACATATTGTAGTCGTCGCTAACCTTTAATGGTTCACGGGATTTTTGAAATTTTCGTAAGTTGTTCTTGGACTTTTGTTCGCACAGTTTTTTTAGCTCTGGTTTCCAGTGTTGGGTGATGGTGCACCTTAGTTGGTGTTTCTAATTGAAACACCAACTAAGGTGTTTGAAAGTATGTTCTGGAAGTTGGTCCATTTGTCATAGCGTCCTTAAAAAATGGTATTGGCTCTTGAAGCTTCTGCAGCTCATGAGAAGTTTTCTTTCTTCTTTTCCAGCTCTTCTATAATTGGGTCGACTTCTCTTCTTTTTAGCGAGACAGTGTCGTTTGTGAAGTAATGATGGTTTACTATCTTGAAGATCCTGTCAAGTATTCGGTAAAAGTTTGACAATTTGTTTTTATTGCTTTTCTTGTTTCAGTGCTAGGTCGCTGGTTCAATCCGACTTGAAGGACCATGTAGAAAGTACCTGGTGTTTCCTGTTTTGTGGGATTAAAGGCTTTAAGGGACAGTCAGTCTCAACTGTCAACTTGTAAAACAAGTGCTACGCGAGATTGCCTTATAGAGCAACATTCTACCTTATATTGATTCCGTTTAGCTGTGTGTTCACTGGTTTGCTAGTTTTTTTTTGCATGTGCTTGTCTGCTACAAGATTTCACTTGCTTTGGTATATTTTCTCGGTTGTTTCATGCATGCTTGGAAATTTGTAAGTGTATGTTTGTGTATTTGTTGAGTAACTTGTTTGCTAGTTTTTTGTTTTAGGGCTTATATGTTTGGGTGTGTCACCTGTTTGCTAATTTCTTTGTTACTAGCTTTTTTGGCATGTTTTAATTTCCTTGGCGTTTTCTTGCTTGTATTTGGAGTGATCTGTAGTTTTTAAGTGAGAATTACATATTTGGCTAGTTTCTTTGTTTGCACGTGCACCTTTTTTTGCATGCTTTAGTTTGTATAGTATGTTTTCTTGCTGGTTTCGTGCAAGTTTGGTATGTTTGGGCGTTTCTTTGTTCTGATGGTTTCGTTTTTACGCGTTTTGGTGTTTACTTGTTTGCTATCTACTTTGATTTGGGTATTGTGACTAGTTTACTTGTTTGTATGTTTATGGGCTTGCCTGTTATTTATTTGAGTACACTTAAATGCTCGTTTGTTTCTGTGTTTGTATTTTTGGGGGGTTTACCTGTGTTTGCTTGTTTACTAGTTTTTTTATTTAGGTTATATGATTGGAGTTTACGTGATTTGATATTTACGAGTTTGCTAGTTTCTTGTTTTCCTGCTTGTTTAGTGTGGATACTTGCGGGTGTGTTTGTGTTTGTGTTCTTTCGAGTAACTTGTTGTTATTTTATAGATTATCTTCCCCGCAAACTTTTCAATTACACTTATCTTTGTTTTTTATAATTTTCAAGATAGCCGGCCTTTATTAGAATGTTCCCTTAGACGATCAAAAAAATTTAGGGACAGTGATTATTGGGAGTTCCCTGTAATCAGTACCCTCGACGAACGAAAGTCAAAATATTGTGTAACCCCAGTGAAAACCACATTTAAGTAAATGCGCTAGAAACATTTATTTTAGTAGTGGTTGTCCGTACGTGCATGTGAATAATTGTCAATTTCAGTAAGTTTTGTTTCTTATTACATATTTAAATTTCTAGCTGATTTACAAACGTTTTTCTAAAAATAAGTTGCGTGTAATCAATCACTGCGAGAATCAAAAATTCACATCCCACAAAATGTTGACATTTTTATAATGCTCACAAAAAAGATTCTAATTTAGAAGAATCGATTTTCTGCTCAAGAAATGCTGTCAGCGCTCGCACGCAAATTCTTTTGTTATGGTAGAAAAGTAAAAAATAAAGGCCCAAGAATTGAGACCTGTGGTACACCGGAATAAACACATTCATTTCTGACGATACGTGGTTTATTTTATTTTGTTGTAACCTATCACTGTACTTTGGGGAAATTCAGGATAAGGCAAATGGATAAAACCCATGGTTCTATAACACAAAATATATCCACGTACTACAGAAATGTACACTGCAAATATAAATACACACGATTTTTTACCCAAAAAGTATTTGTTCACCTTCATACATACATCTTCACTGGGAGAGGTAGTCTGGACCGTCTGTAATATAATTGTAAAATTGTTGTTTATATTGCTTATTTGTGATTAGGCGAAATTGCCTAATTATACAATGCAGTCCTAAAGAAGTATTTAGTGGACATAAAACAGCAAAATAATTTCAGATAATTACAGAAAAATTTTGGAAAAAAATGGGCTTATTCATATGAGGTTAAAACAGCTGTATAAGCTATATAATAATAAAACCTATAAATCTTATTAAAAGATGCTTAACTATATAAAAGAAAGAAGTCATAAATGCCACATAAAATGATATAGATAATGTATGTCAGTCTTTTGAAGGACCCGACCTTCAAGGTGTGAAAGTTATATAAAAATATAAATTAATTACTCAGAAAATTCAATCTAAATTATCATTGTACATTTTATACCACCACGGCTCTAATACTTTAGTATTTTTTATTACTATTAAATCGGCTTTTTTTTTATTTATGCAAAGCTTGTTACGATGGTGTACATTTATATTAAACATGGTTTTAGAAATCCTTCTACAGGACACATTGAACGGGTACTTGTGCTTACCGTCACCTTGAAAGACAATTTATACGGATATTTTTCTACTAGAATGATTATAAGCAATGTAGAAAATTTGAATGACAAAATAAAAAAGGTTTCGATATATACATGCCTCTAGAAGCAACAAACGTCTTTTGATATATTTCTATAA
>JARFJB010002430.1:352500-384586 GCA_036346205.1 Vesta saturnalis | reverse complement strand
AGACACGGACAGACACAAACAGACACAGACAGACATAGACAGACACAGACGGACACAGACAGTCACAGACAGACAGACAGACACAGACAGACACAGACAGACACAGGCAGACAGAGAACAGACACGGACAGAACAGACAGACAGACACGACAGACACAGACAGACACAGACGGACACAGACAGACACAGACATACAGAGAACAGACACAGACAGACACAGACAGACACAGACAGACACAGACAGACACAGATCAGACACAGACAGACACAGACAGACACGACAGACACGGACAGACACGACAGACACAAACAGACACAGACAGACATAGACAGACACAGACGGACACAGACAGACACAGACAGACACAGACAGACACAGACAGACAGGACAGACACGGACAGACACGGACAGACACAAACAGACACAGACAGACATAGACAGACACAGACGGACACAGACAGACACAGACAGGCACAGACAGACACAGACAGACACAGACAGACACAGACAGACACAGTCAGACACGGACAGACACGACAGACACAGACAGACACAGACAGACACAGACAGACTCAGATAGACACAGACAGACACACACAGATACAGACAAACACGAACAGACACAGACAGACACAATCAGACACAGACAACACAGACAGACACAGAAAGACCAGACAGACACAGGCAGACAGAGACACAGACACAGACAGACACAGACAGACACAGACAGGCACAGACAGACACAGACAGGCACAGAGATACGGACAGACAGACAGACACGAACAGACACAGACAAAGACAGACACAGGCAGACACAAACAGACACAGACAGGCGCAGACAGGCGCAGACAGACGCAGACAGACGCAGACAGACCAGGATAGACGCAGACAGAAGCAGACAGACACAGACAGACACAGACAGACATAGACAGACACAGACAGACACAGACAGACACAGACAGACACAGACAGACAGACAGACACAGACAGACACAGACAGACACAGACAGACACAGACAGACACAGACAGACACAGACAGACACAGACAGGCACAGACAGACACAGACAGACACAGACAGACACAGACAGACACAGACAGACACAGACAGACACAGACAGACACAGATAGACACAGACAGGCACAGACAGACACAGACAGACACAGACAGACACAGACAGACACAGACAGACAGAGACAGACACAGACAGACACAGACAGACACAGACAGACACAGACAGACACAGACAGACACAGACAGACACAGACAGACACAGACAGACACAGACAGACACAGACAGACAGACAGACACAGGCAGACAGAGAACAGAGACGACAGACACAGACAGACACAGACAGACACAGACAGACACAGACAGACACAGACAGACACAGACAGACACAGACAGACACAGACAGACACAGACAGACACAGACAGACACAGACAGTCACAGACAGACACAGACAGACACAGACAGACACAGACAGACACAGACAGACACAGATAGACACAGACAGACACAGACGGACACAGACAGACACAAACAGACACAGACAGACACAGGCAGACACAGACAGACACAGACAGAAACAGACAGAAACAGACACACAGACACAGACAGACACAGACAGACACAGACAGACACAGACAGACACAGACAGACACAGACAGACACAGACAGACACAGAAAGATACAGACAGACACAGACAGACCCAGACAGATACAGACAGACACAGATAGACACAGACAACACTGACGGACACATACAGACAGAGACAGACACAGACAGATACAGACAAACACAGACAGACACAGACAGATACAGACAGACACAGGCGCATACACAGACACAGACACAGAAACAGACACAGACACAGGCACAGACACAGACACAGACACAGACACAGACACGACACGGACACGGACACAGACACAGACACAGACACAGACACAGACACAGACACAGACACAGACACAAACACAGACACAGACACACACACAGACACAGACACAGACACAGACACAGACACAGACACAGACACACACACAGACACAGACACGACACAGGCACAGACAGACACAGACACAGACACAGACACAGACAGACACAGACACAGACCCAGACACATACACTATAATTGCTGCAAAAATGAGACTGAGGAAAAGGTGATTGTATGAGGTACAGATGAAGGCAAGGAATCAAGTAGGTAGGAATAAGTAAAGGGGAAGTGATGGCTGTGGAAGAAGAGAAAATAAAGAATAACTTTGAGAAACAAAAACTCTTTTGAAACTGGGTCGAAAATATAAAACGTGACCCAAAACAGCGCTGCAGTATTGATGGGTGTGAGCACGAAATAGTATGGGACGTTTGAAGAGAGGAAATGGGCAAGAATATTTCGGAAAGCTGTACAGTAGTGAGGAAAGTAAGACTGAAGGTACAAATGTGGTAGAGAAAGCGATAGAATGCTGAAAAACGGCAAGGAAGCAGGCGTAGACATAGTCACTGGTGAAATTCTAAAGTATGGAGCAAACTATTTGAAGACTTTGTCAGTTATTTAGTGAATGCCTTGTGTGTAAAAGTGCCGAGGGTTTGGAAGAACGCGATCATTGACCCACTGTATAAAGGTAAGGTGAACTAGGATGGTTCCAAGAACTACAGAGGAATAAGTTTGCTCAGCGTGCCTAGTAAAATATTTGGAAGGATATTGATTGATAGAGTACGAGAAACTCACAAACTATGATTTTGAATGTGCAGGGTATCTTCATGCCAGAGAGAGGATGTGTCGATCAGATGGTTGCTCTGCAGCAGGTGATCGTAAAGTGTTTAAGTGTATAAAGGAACTGTATTGTGCGTTTGTAGACATACAACAGAGTCAATAGGGAGAAGCTGTGGTAAATATTAAATGAATATGGCGTAAGCAAAGGTCTAATAAACGCATAAGGGCAGTATACAATAGTAGCCAGCATGTGTTAGGGTGAGAGGATGTGAGTGATTACAATATTGAGCACAGAGTGCGACAAGACTATCGATGTCACCGTGGTTGTTCAAGGTATTCATGGATAAATGTGTCAGACAAGCATTTACTGATACAAGTGGTGTAATGATTGGTGACGTAAATGTACGACTTCTGGTGTAGTATGACACAGTCTTATTAAGTGACAGTGCGATGCGCTACAAACTGCTTCTGAGGAGGTTTGATACAGTCTGTGACAGCATAGACCAGGGAAACGTAAACAAAACTAATATTGTGGTGTTCAGTCGGGCAGACGGTACAGTCGACGGCGAGATTGGACGAAGGGTCAATGCTGGAAGAAAGTGATTGGAAGTATGTGGACGATAATGAGAAACGAAGCATGAGCCTAGCTACGAAACGAGGAATTTGTATTGGCGTGTTTGTCCGTGAGTACTGTATAGAAATGAGACATGGGTATGTCAAGAAAGCACGAAAGAAAAATAAATAGAATATGAAATATTTGAGAAGCGCATAAGTAGTACATTACGATGGTTTCGTAACATTGGGAGAATGAACATCGCAAGATTAACGAAGCAAATGTATGTGGTTGAGGTTAGAGGTAAGGCCGTGCCTGGTAGGCCGAGTAAGACTTTGCTGAATGTAGTAGAATGTATGATAAAGGAAAGAAAGGTAAGGTGTTTTAAAAATAACAGGGAATGTCAGAGACGATGTATGAATATTGTGGAATCTAAGGAGGTATGCGGAGGTAGGAAAGCATGGAGAAAGATTGTGAATGAAAAATAAATAAGAGACAGGGATTGTTTTGCCTACTCCGCAAGGGAATGGCGTGAAGGTAAAGCTAAGTTAAGTTTCCTTTCCATGAAAGGGAGTTACATTAAAAAAAATTTATCTACAAGTTCAATTATTTATAAATAATTTGGACAAATCTAAATTCCATGTTCTCCAACAGGCCTAATGATGATTTCATGAACCTGAAAATTGTAAATGTTAAAAACATATGTGTGTGGTACAACCATGCTTCTTATTCTCAGACACTTACTTGAACGTGCGGTGGAGTTCCTAACACATATAGTACAGAATTGGCGATATCTTCTACATGCAAGCTTGGGTTATTCTCTTTAAACTGTTTTAGAGCTTCTTTTGGGAAAAAACCATGGCTTGTTTCGCTAGAAATATCTAGTATTTCTGTATCTACATAACCAGGACTAATACTCTAAAAATATATATGATATAATTTATACCAACATAATTATTAAGTAACTAACTGTAATTTTAATTTTACTTTTCATTTTATTCAATTCACATCTAAGTGATTCTGTTAACGAGGTTATTGCAAATTTTGAAGCACCATACATGCCGGCACCTACTGCAAGATGATGTCCAACAACACTGTTGAGGTGTATTATATGACCATTTACTTTATTAGTATTCATGTTTTGGATTGCTTCTTTTGTCGCAATAGACAATCCCAAAACATTCGTTTCTAAGATTTGCTTCCATTCTTCCGTATTTCCACAGGAAAGCGGTGCAATCCTGCTTATACCTGCGTTATTAACAAGTACGTGTATGGGTCCCAAATTGTTTGTTACGTATTGAAATGCGTTAAGAATATCTTCTTCTTTACTCATATCAGCTTGAATTGCATGTAGAGCTCCCTTTTTATCCTTTAACTCATTAGCCAATTGTTCCAGATGTTCTTTTCGTCTAGCCAAGCCTGCCACCTAATTCACTATTACATAATATTTAAAATTAGTATTACTCACTATCAGCCCATTTTCAACTAATTTAATAGCAATTTCTCTTCCAATACCTGCACTAGCACCAGTTACAATCGCCACTTTACCAATCCACCTTTCCATCTTGATAATTTGGAAGGAGATTATGAAATATAAACTAATGTTTCAATAACTCAATTTATATCTTTTTAACTGTAGAGTCAAGGAGTATGTTATCTATTATTCTATTTTGTTAAGATAAAGCGTAATAATGGTAATAGTGCAAGTAATAATATCGTCATTTTGGCGCTCTTCCTGGTTAATGAAATAAAGTGCTCAGATTTATGATTCCCCAAAAGACACTTTAGTACTGAAAATAGCAATAGTAGGACCCAGTTCAAGAATAAACGATAAGTTCAATGCGACTCAAACTACAACGCAAAGTACACATACGTTACAGATATAAGAGCTGCGTCTAGGGCATGTGAAAAGCAATTATTGATTTAGTTTATAGGCTGTGAAAAGTAAGTAAATTTTTTGCAACAGTTACTGTGGAAACATGATGCTAAAATCAGTACGTAACATTAAATGTTTAGCACCCCACCCACGGGTTGCTTAATGGCTTCTACATAAAAATTTCTAATATTGACAAACACTCCAAACACTGAATAGATAAAACAAGTAATTGCTGATAATAAATGTTGGTTTACATTATCAGACTTCTAACAATGCATATTTGCGAGACAACAAATATATCATGCCCACAATTTTCCATGCGAATGTAAACATTTCAGGTTATGCATGCACATTTCTCCTTTACCTATACAACAAAACCAAACAAGTTTGCACTTTTCCCTTCCAACCTACATCTACATATGCAGGTACCTATGTAAGGTTATGCAATCGACCTCTTTTTCACTATCGCGTGAGCGTGTGCGTGGCTGTGCTGTGCATGTAGTGTACGTGTGCGTGTGCGTGAGCGTGTGCATATACGTGTGCGTGTGTTCGTGTGTATGTACGTATGTGTGTGCGTGTGCGTATGCGTGTGCGTGTGCGTGTGCATGTGCGTGTGCGCGTGCGTGTGGTGATGTGGTGTGCATGTGCGTGCATGCGTGTGCGTGTGCGTGCGTGCGTGTGCGTGTGCGTGTGCGTGGTGCGTGTGCGTGTTCGTGTAGTGCGTGTCGGTGCGTGTCGTGCGTCGTGTGTGCGTGCGTGTGTCATGTGCGTGTGTAGTGTCGTGTTCGTGTGCGTGTGCTGTGTTCGTGCGTGTGCGTGTGGTGTGCGTGTGCTGTCGTGCGTGTGCGTGTTCGTGTACGTGTGCGTGTGGTGTGCGTGTGCGTGTGCGTGTGCGTGTGCGTGTGCGTGTCGTCCGTGTGTGTGCTGTGCGTGTGCGTGTGGTGCTGTGTCGTGTGTGTGTGTGCGTGTGCGTGTGTATGGCGTGTGCAGTTGTGCGTGTGCTGTGGTGTGTCGTGTGCATGGCGTGTGCGTGTGTGGTGTGTGCGTAGTGAGTGTTGCGTGTGATGCTGTCTGCGTGTACGTGTGCATGTGCGTGTGGTGTGCGTGTGCGTGTGTCGTGTCGATGTGGCGTGTGCGTCGTGCTGTGTGTGTGAGTGTGCGTGTGCGTGTGCGTGTGCGTGTGCGTGTCGTGTCGTGTCGTGTGCGTGTGGTGTGCGTGTGCGTATGTGTGTGCGTGTGCGTGTGCGTGCGTGTCGTGTGCGTGTCGTGTGTGCGTGTGTGTGTGTGTGTGGTGATGTGCTGTGTGTGCGTGTACGTGTCGGTCATGGCGTGTGCGTGTGTGTGCTGTGCGTGTGTCGTGTGGTGTGTGTGCTGTGCGTCGTGTGCGTGTAGCGATGCGCGTGTGCGTGTCGTGTGCATGTGCGTGTGCGTGTGCGTGTGTATGCGTGTGCAGTGTGTGCGTGTAGTCTGCGTGTGTGCATGTGTGCGTGTACGGTACGTGTTCGTGTGCATGCGTGTGCACGTGCATGGTGATGTGGTGCTGTGTGCGTGTGCGTGTGCGTGTGCGTATGCGTGTCGTGTGCGTGCGTGTGCGTGTTGTGTGTGTGTGTGTGTGTGTGAATGTGATGTGTGTGTGTGTGTGTGTGTGTGTGTGTGTGTGTGTGTGCGTGTCGTGGTGTGTCCGCAGTGTGTGTGCGTATGCGTGCGTGCGCGTGCGTGCGCATTAGTGCGCGTGCGTCTGGTTTGCGCTATGTGCGTGAGTGCGCGCTTTACCTGCGTTATAAGTGCGTACTTCCGCTTGTGCGTAGCGCATACGGATACTCGAATTGTATCCGAATACTTTTAAAAAGTTAGAATACTTTCACTTAAAAATGCCCGGATACTTTTATCGGATACTTTAAGGATACTTTCAAAGGGAACCTAAATTGTTAGAATTAGAACTGTGTGATGAGCATGTATTTTTATTGTATATAATATTAAACAGGAAATGCATAAAATAATAGGAAGAGAAATTTAAATGTAGCCCACTTTCGTCTGATTCATTTCAACATTCTAATTTCATTTGTTTTTTCGCCACAGCTATAATGCAATTTTTTCTAAAGTTTTTGAGATGTTTACTACATTGTACCATTTTAGCTTAAATTTAGGAAAAGGACCGCAGCTATAATTGGATCTTCCATTCCAAATTTAAAATGTTAGCAAAACGAGTACTTAAGCTTTCGATGCATATTTTTGATAGATGTGCTCCTCGATATTTCAATTTATTTTGGTCTAGAGGTTTCTTAAATTTATTAATCATTAAGTTAAGCTGGGCAAAAATATCCAAAGAATACATTATCTTCACTTGTAAGAAATCTAACTATAAAGCCACAGGTTTTATAACTAAGCAGTATTCCTCTAGGTGCAATAGTTCGGTTGCCTTAAAAGGTTGTAATGTTAGATTTTGTACCAAAATTAAAAGGATTTCTTGTGCTGTAAGAATCTGCGAAACTGCATCAAAAGTGGAGTTCCATCTAGTAGCCTTGGAGAACTCAGAATCTGTCCTAAAATTTTAACTTCATTGCTTTTTGGTTTATTCCTTTTTCCATAACTGAGCACGTTTATTAAATGCATTCTTTTGTCTTGTTCCTATTGACATTTTTGTAACAGTATTTTCATAATCTGTGGTGGCTATTAAATTCAAAGTATGTATGGTACATCGCATATATTGGCGTAGCTGTATATCCTGGTCTTTAATTCTTTGCCTTCATCAACCTCTAAATGTAAAATTCATTTCTTCTTCGACAATTTGTCATGGTGGTCCTCTTCATTTTTCTCGCCGAATACTTTGAAACCTTTAACGAATTTGCCACCGTTGTCTGTTACTGTTCCAACAATTTTATTTTCTGTTAGATTTACATCTTCTAGCATTTCAGCGATGCTTCTGTATTGAGTGAATACCTTTAAACCTGAAATTAATAAAATAATAGTTATAGCATGTTTATTAATGTGACGTCGTACGTATAATGCGTGCAAGAGTATAAACTTGTATAGTAGGATGACCGAAAATATTAGCTATAAGATGTATTTTTGTTACAAAGTACAATTTTCCAGAGAGAAAATAGGGTAGGACACAGACAAATTTCTAAATGTAGAGAGTGTTACATAGAATCGGCGGAAAACAAAATACATTTTTTATGGAATTTTTACATTTTGAATTTTCCTGCATGATCTGATTTCGGCATTTTGTTCAAATGTATCGGTTTAGAAGGCATACATATTTCACCTGTCCACATTTTTCACATGATACTTATTGAAATTAGAGAAAATCGGCTTTCTTGTACCTATCTTAATATTTTAAGTAAGTACTAGGCAATGTCGTAAATGAAAAGAACACAGGTGGTCAAAAGTTAATGATTTCGGACCCTTATAAACTATTATTATTTTTACCATTATTAGTGCCATAGAATAGTACTTCAAGAGTTAAGATAGGGACATAAGCACCGGTTTTGTCTATCTTTACATTCAACATACAAAAATGTCAAAGTGTTTACAGATGACGGGCGTAATACCCGTGGTTATTATTTGTGTTTGTTTTACCCGCTACAAAGAATAAAGCTTGGGTTCTTTTATAATTCAATATGATTTGAAATTCTGTATTGCAAAATTTATATTGTTCTTGGGAAAATGTGAATTGGTTAACTTTAATTTCAGCATACACGTGAACACGCGTACATAATTGACACAGTACACACACGCGCACACAAGGAAGCACGCACACACGCAAACACACACTCACGCACAGACGCACGCACGCACAAACACCCACACAAACACGCAACAAACACGCATGCACGCAGGCACGCTACAACACACGCACACATGTGCACACACATCACTCTTACATGCGCATATGCACAGCACACATACACGCTAAACACCCACACCACGCACGCGCACACGGTTACGCGCACATACGCACACGCAAACGCACAAGCACACGTTCACGAACACGTAAACGCTCACGAAGACGCACACACGCACAAACGCACACATGCACACAATCACACGCGCATACACGCACACATACACGCACACACCACACACAGCACACACGCACACACGCACACACGCACACACACACACGCACACACGCACCACACACACAAGCACACACGCACACACACACACGCACACAGCACACACGCACGCACGACACACACACACGCACACACGCACACACACACACACACATGCACAGCACACACGCAAACACGGACACACACGCACACACGCACACAGCACACTCGCACACAATCACACATGCACAAACGCACAAATGCACAAAATACGGAGAGACGTACACGCAGATACGCAAGCACACATACACGCAAACACGCGTGCACATTTGCACACGCAGTCACACACGCACACGCGCACACGAGTAGATATACTAGGACGATCCTGATCCACTTTGTCACTAGATTTGTCACCAGATTAGGAAAAGTCACCAGAAAAGTCACTAAATTTCAAGGTCGGTAACATTGCCCGCTTCAAAGTCACCGCGTCAAGGCCACGTGGTAGGAAAGGTTGGTAACACTGTTGAGCCTCTTCAAGGACCCTATTCAAGGTTACTCTCATAGCCAAGGTTCTTATCGTACACACACCTCGCTTCAAAGTCTCTCACATTGCTTATCTACAAGGTCATCCATGCTCGCACGCGTTCCCCTTCAAGGTCGAAACGGCCAAGTGCATGGTTTTCAAAGTCATCATACACATTGCCTGCATCAAAGTATATTCCGCAAGATCATCGAAGTAACTGTATCTGAAAAAGGAACTAGATTGGTTTTCAAGGTCATTGACGTTCCCGTGAAAATAATGGACATCAAAGTCAATGGTTTTAAGGTCATTGTACACATTACCTCCATATATTCCTCAAGGTCACCACATTGCCTACCTAAAACTATAAGATTTTTCAAGGCCACGTTCTGCATCTGTCTTCAAGGACAGGAAATGGTCAGTCGCCAATCAATCCTCTGGCTGAGTGTTAATGTGACATAAATTTTCAAGGTCACGCCCATCAACTCCAGGAAGTTCATTGATCTCTGTCTCAAGCCCTGAGGTATCATACAGATTGTCTATGCTAAGCATGTTTCAAGGTCATCAAGCAATTCTTGAAGTGTACTTTGAAAGGTCACGCCCCAGCAAAGTGCACTGACCTCAAGTGGTTCCGTTCCCAAATACAGATAGACGTTTCCAAAGACAGGTAGCCGTTTCTGAAACAGGTAGCAGTTTCCTAAAAGCAAGCAGCCGTTTCCTAAAACAGGTGGGCCGTTTCTCAAAACAGATAGCTGTTTCGAACACAGGTTGCTTGCTGATGACATCTTGAGAATCTATGGGGTTGGCAACATTGCTGAGTCTCTTATTCTCGATATCGAATTGATTATCATTAATAAGTTGAAACTGAGGGATTAATTTCTTAAATTGATACTGGGCATGTGACTGTCCAAATTTATCAACGGAATTTTAGTTATGATATGTCGACATCAATGCATTCTGATTTATATTGTTCAAGAAACTAGTGCACATCATTACAATACTTATATTCAATCGGTCTGTTTGTTAATTCCTTAAAAACTTAGCTCAACCTCCCTGAATTGTGGGTGATGATGCTGACAGCATGGGTTGGGTTATTTGTTTATGCTTTTGCTACATCTTCCTAGAATCTGTCCCACTTACATCATAATCTCGCCTTGCAACATACGTAGCTTCTAAAATACTTTTATAATTCTTTCTAATTTACTAGATTTAAATCGGGTTCATTCATAATAAGCAGATCATATAAACCTGGAGTCACTTTATACGTGACAACTTTAATGATCATATCGTCTCCTTTAGTTGAACGGTGGTATTACCAATTGTCATTTGGTCTGTTTTGGTGTCGTAGTGGACTCCATAAGTGTGATCAATAGCACCTTCAAGATCCCTCATAATACGTTCAACATATATACGAGGTAATTCGTGGTACTGCTCGAGAAATTCTTCCGAGATGGGTTCATTACTGGAATCACTCTGCCATACTAAGAGGTTCTATTTCTTCTACGGCATTAATCTCTCCTACGACAGATGTTTCTAGGAAAGGTGGTGTACGAGGACTTGCAGGGATTTATTTGAAAAACGGAAGCTGATCTAGGGAGCATGTAGCACTCTTCCTTGATAATGAGGATGAAATGAAGCGTGGAGCTAGCGGGCTAGTAGGAGTAGTAGCACGATTTCTTCGAGATATGAACAAAGGTTAGTTTTTGGGTTTAACGTCAACGGACTCCTTTTGAGTGTTTTTTATCAGGATGCATTTTATTCACTATTTCAGTTAGATGTTCTATTAGAGTTTATACGTACTTTCAAACGTTCTTTCATTATCAATGCGGGCAGTTTAAAGACTTATATTTCTGCTGTATTATTTTACGACCCTGAATAATTTTTCGCTTTAATATCATCTCCTTATTATCCATTGTAGCAAAATTGAGTTTGAATAGATAGCTGTTAATACCTAAACGGATGAGTAAGTAATAAACCACTGAAAGCAGGTTAAGGTATTATATAGGTGTACAAGACAGGTTCCAGTTTACCCTGAGCTATTTAAACTGAGCAGTTAAGGTATTATATATTCATCAAACCTTTTCCTATGGCGACCATTAGTGACTTCAGTACCCTTATTTATGACTATGAAACCAAACGGATCTATCCAGCACTTTGAACACATATCCCGAAACAATGTCATTGCTTATGATGGGGCTAATATGACCTCATACACATATTTTAGATTTAATTCATCTTGCTCAAATAATATAATTAGATTCGCATTGTCACGAATCAATTGCTTTGGAATTTTACTGTAAGTTTGACCCAAATAGAAACAGTCAATATCGTTATGCCTACCCATAGAAAAATACGCCCTTATGTTATTTTGCTTTTCACAGGCGATATCATCAAAGATAAAGATAGAGTTTGCTTTTGCACAATTCGGCTCAATCACATCTAGATTATCACTGAACCTAAAGTAACCTATATCCTTTATCGGAAGTAGGATTTCCTGTAAAAGTTTGTACTTTTTGATTCAATGGCTTGGAGTATACGTAACATGTTAAATTTCAAACCATTTTTCTCAGAAAGCAAACTAATCATTACATTTGTTTTGCCGCAGTTGAAGGGGCCACATATAATGCCACGTATACTATTAGGAAGTAAATCACCATGTCTTGAAGCACGAGACCTTTCATCAAAGTCATGATTTTGAATTGGAAGTTGTTTCTGCGCAACTACTTTCGTCTTTGATGGATGAAATGAAACTAGACAAATAATTACAACATATTTATTTCTATACTAGACATACAGATTATAATTTTTCACTTCTCCGGTGAGTGGGTTGTACTGCACAATAGCATCGTGGAGAATAAGACCATAGGCAACGATTCCATTATCGAAAGGTGTTAGAGATTCCATTTCCAATTTGATGTCTACTGTTGAGTTCTTTAAGGATTCATTCTATTTAGAACAGTCCATTACAAATACTGGACATGATTTGAATTCGGTGTAGTTGAATAACGCATCTGTATCATCTTCGCCATAGTAGTCACATCGGAATTTCAGAAAATTGCCATAGATAGGTATGTATCGGTTATCACTCATGTTCGAATGCATTGCTTCATAGGGATAATACTCGGAATTCAGATGTACTTTAAGGTTTCCTGATGTTAATGTGATCAAAATTTCGGCTCTTGCAGACTTTGTGTAACCTTTTACCTTGTTGGAATGCAACAATTATCCAGCGTGGTTTTTCCGTTGAGTTGACGTTTTTATTGGCCATATATCAGAGGTTGCTTGTTTTAAAGCAGGTAATTCATATAACTCCCATTGACGAAATGGAACAGTTATAATAGAATTCTTATTGATTCCTTCAAACAAGTCGAGTTTCGCGGCATCACTAAGGGTTAAGTGTGGTACTTCCATTGAATTTTATTTAGGTTTATTTCGGCATCAACGTCACCATAGTAGCAGTTTGTATCGCTTCTAGATCGAATTAAAATCATCTCTTGACGCATATTCACGATCACTTGGATAATCCTCCATTATTCCAAATATGTGGTTCAATGGTATGCATACTGTAAAGGATTTTTACCATTTCCCTCATGGAATTCTACTTGTAATGGTTCCTCATTCTTTGGTGACCATCCCAAATGACTTAATGCTTTGCTCTTGCTTGTCGTATAAGAAATATATCCTTTAAGTGTAGATGTTATGCCGGGATTTCGGCAAACGTCCACTCTTTGACCGCCAACTCATAACGGAATCTCTTCGAAAAGGAAGTTTGGGAAATTATTGGTTAAGTTGCATGATTTTCCTTCATCTTCTTTTTCAGCTTACCTTCTATGTACAGAAAACTATCATAAGTAGCTGTAATTAGATCCTGACTTTGAATTAAAATTCGTATTTCTTCGGAAGGTCCATACTTAGAAGAGCCATACGGAAGATAGGTGTGAATATCTGATTTAATTATAGCATCATCAAAATGTACGTTTTGAAAGATGTTTAATGATTCGGTCATTGTGTCTCTGTAGATGTTAACTACAATTAGGGTTGATGACTAATTAAAGATTTACTGTAGGGATGATGTCTTTTATATGAATTAATTGTTACTAATTATGCCTTTGAAAAGCTTAATTACTACACACACACACACACACACAAATATATATATATATATATATATATATATATATATATATATATATATATATATATATATATATATTAGTTTTTAAATTGATATAAATTTTCAAGAAGGCATATCTACCACTATAAATATACTCATTGTTATACAAAGAAAATCACTTGTTCACATTACATTAAATATTGCATTTTTAAATTACATGCACACTTTTAAATGCAAACCTATTGTTTCATATAAAACAAAATTCATTGTACATATGGTTATTTATAGCGAAACCTTTTGTTTATAACACACTTCTATTAAAGTCTATTAATTATTAGATTAGTAATTATGCAATGTAGTTTTGGGAAGCTTTATTGTTAAAATTATTAAAATAGTTACCATTTTTAAAGAATGCAGATTCATTGTGTGTTTTATACAAAGAAAATCCTATTAGCTTGAATATTACATTTTTATACATTCCTACAAATTTTAAGAATGAAAATGCATTATAACAAACAAAGAAAACCCATTGTTCAATAAAACATTGACTTTTTCCGCATTACATATTTTAGATGAATAAATATGCATTCAGAGGACTTCGACAAAGCGATACAATAACAGTTTGCGATGTGTTAAGCGGAACATATTGTGCAAAAGAGATAGACCTTAAACAAGTAAACTTCATTCATACACTTTCAAGGTCTCTTACACATTACAAACTTATTTAACATTTCTTAGAGATACATTAATATTTTAATTCTTCACCTAAACTAATTATTAACCACATATTACTCTTCGGAAGGTTCATGCATCACTAAAATGTACATTTTGAAACATGTTTAATGGTTTGGTCACCCAGAACTTTCAATCCAATTGATGTTAAAAGTATTTCTCTGCAGATGTTAACTGCAATGAGGGTTGATTGGGATGAAGTCTTTTGCATGAAGATGGAATTGTCCTATGATTAATTCGCAGACCCATTGTTCTTTTAGTTCTAAGCGTCCGTGAATGGTTCACTTTCACCAAAGTCTATTAACTCTCCTTTTGATTTGTCAATTTGATTGTTATATTACTTATTACGTCTGTGTTTATTTCAAATATTGAGTGTTGGTTGGAATTTTATCCAAGGATAGCCCGAGGGACGGAAACGTCAATTTCATATATTACCTTTGCAGGTTTACCGTTTCGAAAGATCCCTTTATAATCTACATGTAGATTAGTGTGTTTAATTATTTGGATGTCTAACGCGGATGTATGTAACATATTCGCTTCTAATATTTTAGGCTCAAAACCGAGCATGCGGCCAATCCTATTCTCTGTAGTAAAATCGATCTCAAATGAACTGTTTATCTCACACTTAAGCGTATTGTTGTTTGCACTAATGAAAAATTTTTCTGTGGGTATCTTTGATTTCAAGTAATCACTAATTTCATCTAACTCATAGGAACCATGTGGAATATTAATCACTCGCAAATGAGATGAATTTGTTCTAAAATAAAATCTATCGTTGCCCATATAAATGTTTTTTAATGCTATTGTACCCGTAAAATCCCACCAATCAACAACGTATTTCTTCTCCAAATCTAGCTCTATCGGTGGATAGAAGTTGCAGCTAGCTATGTTACCAACACCTAAACTGAATGTTATTGACATAACTGAGAAAATTTAAGGTTATATCGATTATTTATATAGAAATTGTAGGCATAGGTGCCCACAATAATGCTATTAAATTCTTGATCTTGATTGTAATTATAATAAATTTTACATCCCCAAAAGTAGTTAATCACTTTAACTGGTGGTCGAAGATTACCGAAACTATCGTAATACCATACCTTTTAGCACGCTTTTTGTAGCAAACCCAATGTGTACCCGGTCCGCTTTAACTATCTAAGTTGATGATTCCAGATTCATTTTTCTTAGTAATTTAGCAGGCTATTTCTCAAAAATAACCCTAAAGTATGGTTCATCTTTTGTGTATTTCTTTAAATCAATATCTGTTAACGCTCTTTCAGGTAATATACTCAGTTTTTGGAAACGGTTTTAAGTATAATGCACCACCGCCACTAGATTTGTATGGTTTTAGATAACGTGCGCCACCAGGGATCGATTTCCATCATGCGATTATGGCGCGATGTCTCTTCTTGTAATTTTTGGAATTTTTGCATCATTCACTGCTTTGGCAATTCTCGATGCGCCGCCAGCTAAGCACCGATTGCTGATAATCCTGCGAATAACGGAATAAGAAACGGTAAAACACCTCATTGTTTAGGTAAGGAATTACTCTAGGAACTTTAATGTTTTTCTTTCCCCAACATTTTACTACACGTTTTCCGTTGACAGTGCTGACTTTATTGTGTCGGTGAAATCTCCGTTAGCTTTCATTTTTAGCTATTGTTTTCGTACAAGCAGTAAACTACCACCATTCTTATTCTTCTAGGACCGACGTTTACAACCCATTTCAAATTTTCTCTTTGCTTGCATGGCGGTACCGACTGTTAAGCTGCAGCTCGTTCCACCTAATGTTGCGTTTGCCGATTTAAAGGGTCCCAAGCTTTTCTTCTAAAATTTTATCTGCTCTATGTCTACTTTCTAAATCTCGGTAGTCTCTATAACTGATATCATGCAGTTTGCACTGACCATCTAATTGATTAATGCCGGGGTCACCGCGTGCGAGTCGTTTCTCTAATTTTGTACCGGGACCACAATACTGGTAACAGGGTAAATGCAATTCCACAAGAAGTTTATTGATTAGCGTGTTCACTAAACCACATGCACTGTTCCGCTTCTCACCTATCATTGTTCACCTTGAGGGATAGGGCAGCGCATTTCTACCTAAAATTGAGAGCGAAAACTTTATTTTTGGTAAATGCTATACATTAGATAAGCAGGGCGATAGTACAATATTTCCATTAAGCATACAGTGTTATGTGAATTAATATTATACTTGGCATTTATAACATCATGAATGTCTTATAAATGTCATCATCACCGAATTCCTTCTCACGAAACGACGGTAGTCAACCATTTGCCGTATGAACTTTTCATAGAAACACGCAGATTGTAGGATTCAAGATATTACAATCTATAGCTTATTATATCCTTCAAATCGAATAGCTCTTCAACATGATGGGCATTGAATGTACACGAACAGAGGTTGTAGTTTTCTATCATAACGGTTTTCAAAATTTTCTCATATCCTTTAATCAATTCCCAATTGTAATAAATACCGAAATTGGTAGATAGAGATTCATAATCTTGCTTATGAATTATATCTTCCTCGTTTATATGTGTCCAATCAATTTGGCTTTCAATTTCTTGGGATCGGCAAAATTGTGTTTCTACGCATGAATCCCATCTTACAAGTTCATTCCATTCCTTCAAGTCTAATACCACATTATCACAGTTGCCACATCCCATACGCACTACTGGTGCAAGGTTAAGATGTGTACTGTGTCCAATTTCAATATGCGTATCGTTCGATAGTTTATAGGAAGCACAATCGATTAAGTATTCATTAGCTGCCTGTTTATACACCTCATCCCTATGTTGAAATGATGATGAGAATGACCAGTTGGAGTAACCTTCAGCTTGTTTCCTTCATTTTGCTACTACTACTACCATCACTATTTTGACAACATGAACAAAAAATGTTAAATTATTATTCATATTGCTATTACAGCGGTATGAAGTATCCAACAGTGAACCTCCAGATCGTTCCAGGAATTATTTAATTGCTGCTTGCATGACTTCTCTTGTCCACAACCGCACTACGACTTACCACTATTTTCGAAATGAGCATGTTTATATATGGTTGGATGCACTAAAAGTTATGTTTGTGGCTTTTCCGACTGCACTCAGACTACTTATACACACATCCTTTGTATTTATCATTGTTTTGAATTCCTCAATACGATTTTCTTCTTCTTTGAAATACTCGTAAAAGCGCTGAGGTAAAACACATTTAAACTTCTCTGTTTCTAACATTATACGTTCACCATACCTCGTATCAATTACTATCACATTAATAATAAGTTTGTAATAGGTGCTTTGGTTTAACCCTGCTAATTCCATGTTTAACAACTTACTAACCAACTGATCTCAAAACACACACACACACACACAACACACACACACACACACACACACACACACACACACACACACACACACACACACACACAACACACACACACACACACACAACACACACACACACACACACACACACACACACACACACAACACACACACACACACTCACACACACACACACTCACATACACTCACACACACACACACACACACACACACACATAGACACACACACACACCACACACACACAAACGCACAGACGCGCGCACGCACACCCGCACACATGCACACACGCACAGACGCGCATACACACAACGCACACACGCACACGCACACACCACACCACACACACACACACACACACACCACACACACGCACACCACACACGCACACAACACGCACACACGCACACAGAAAATACGTACTCACGCACAGACGCTCACGCGTACAAACACGCATACACGCAGACACTCACACATGTACACAGGAAAACACGCACACACGCACAGAAGCGCACTCGCACACAAGCACATACGCACACACGCACTCCACACACGCACACACGCACAAACGCACACACGCACACATGCACACACGTACACACGACACACGCGCACACACACACACGCACGACGCACACACGCACACACGCGCATACGCATACACTCACCACACACGCACACACAGCACACACACACACGACACACGCACAGAAGCGCACACGCACAAAACACAGCACACACGCACACACGCACACACGCACACACGCACACACGCACACACGCACAAACGCACACACGCACACACGCAGATACACACACACACACACACACGCCACACGCACACACGCACGCAGCACACACCACACACGCACACGCACACCACACGACACACGCATACACGCACACACGCACACCACACAGCACACACGCACACACGCACACACGCACACACGCACACAGACACCGCACACACACAGCACGCACGACACATGCGCACACGCACACACCACACGCACTGAAGCCACACGCACACACACACACGCACACGCACACACGCACACACGCACACGCACACACGCAAACGCACACGCACACGCAGACACGCACACACACCACACGACGCAGCACACACGCACACACACACACAAGCACACGCACACGCACACGCACGCACACAGCACAACGCCACACGCACACAGCACACCGCACACGCATCACGACACACGACACACGCACACAGACAAACGCACACACGACCGCCACACGCACAACACAGACGCGCATACGCACACACGACACGCACTCACACACAGAACAGCACACACGACACACACACACATCACACGCACACACACGCACACGCACACGCACACACTACACACGCACACAAGAAAATACGTACTCACGCACAGACGCCCGCGTACAAACACCGTAAAACACGAAGGTACGCAGACAGGCAAACACGAATACACGCAGGCACCACACACGTACACAGGAAAACACGCACGAGCGCTCACGCACACACATACGCAACACGCACACACGCACACACGCACACAGGCACAAACGCAAACACGCACACATGCACACACACACACACACACACACGCACACGCACACACGCACACACACACCACGCACACACCACACACGCACACACGCACACGCACATCACACGCACACACACACCACACGCACACAGCACACACGCACAGCACCACACACACCACACGCACACACACACGCACACGCACACGCACACACGCAACACGCACACACGCACACAGCACAACACGCACACACGCACACGCACACACGCACACACGACACACGCACACACGCACACAGCACACAGCACACGCGACAAACGCACACGCACACAGCACACACGACACACGCACACCACACACAGCCAAACGACACACGCACACACGCAACACGCACACGCACAACAACGCACACACACACACGCACACACGCACACACACACACACACCACACACGCACACACGCACAACAGCACACACGACACGACACGCACACGCACACACCACACGACACACGACACAACGCACACAGCACACACACACACGCAACACACACACACACACGCACACGCACACACACGCACACGCACACCACCACACAGCACACACACACACACGCACACGACACACGACACACACGCACAACGCCACACACACGCACACACGCACACGAACACGCACACACGCACACACGCACACACACCACACACGCACACAGCACACACACAGCACACACACACACACACACACCACACACGCACACGCACACACGCACACAACACACACACACGCACACCACACACACACACGCACCACACACGCAACACGACACGCACACCACACCACACACACCACACCACACACACACACCACCACACACGCACACACGCACCACACGACACACGGACAGACACACACACAGCACACGCACACCACACCGCCACCGCACGACCAACACACAGACACACACAACACACACGACACGACACCACACAACGCACACCACACCCACCACCACACACCCACACACACCACACCACAACACACACACCACACACCACACACACACACACCCACACCCACACACAGCACACACACACCCCCACACCACACACACCACAACGCACCGCACACACACACCACCACCACACACCACACGCACACACACACGCACACCACACACGCACCACACACACACACACACCACACACACACACACGCACACCACACGACACACCCACCACCACACACCACACGCAACACGCACACACGCACACGCACCACACGCACAACGCACACACCACACACGCACACACACACACACACCACCACACAACCACCACACACGCACACGCACACACCACACACACCCGACAACACACACACGCACACACACCACCACACACCACACAACGCACACGCACACGCACACGCACACACACACACCACACACAGCACAACGCACACACGACACACACACACACACCACACACCCACACGCACACACCACACACCACACACCACACACACCACACGCACACAAGCACCACACGCACACACACACGCACACACGCACACACGCACACACGCACACCACACACACACACGCACACACCACACACACACGCACACGCAACACACACAGCACACCACACACACACACACACGACACGACACGACACACCACACACGCCACACCCACACCACACGCACACACACACACCACACACACACACACACACAAACCACACGCACACCGCACGCACACACACACACAACCACACACACCACACGACAACACACCACACACACACACACCACACACGCACACACGCACACACGACAACACCACCACACACCACACACGACCACACACACACACCACACACACATAACACACACACACAGCACACACACGACACACCACAGCAAACACACACACAACAACGCACCACACGCACACACACACCACCAGACACACCACACACACACACCACACACGCACACACACACACACCACACAGCGCACACGCACACGCACACACGACACACGCACACACGACACACGCACACAGCACACACGCACACGCACACGACACACGCACATCGCACACACACACACACACGCACACACCACACACACACGCACACACGACACACCACACGCACACAGCACACACACACACACCACACACGACACACGCACACGCACACGACACACGCACACGCACACACGCACACGCACACACACACACACACACGACAAGCACCACCACAACACACGACACACACGCACCATACACACACCACACACGCACACAACGCACACACACCACACGCACACAGCACAACACACGACACACGACACACCACACACACACACACCACACACACACGCACACACACGCACACACCACAATCACACACACGCACACACGCACACACGCACACGCACACACACACACACGCACACAGCACACACACAGCACACACGCAAACACACAACGACACACGCACAGCACACGCACACGCACACACGCACAACACCACACAGCACACACAGCACACACCGAACACACGCACACGCACACGCACACACGCACACACGCACACATCACGCACACAGCACACACACAGCACACACACACACACACGACACACACACGCACACACGCAACACACACACAACACACGCACAGCACACACACACACAACACAAGCACACACCACACGCACACAACACGCACCCACCACACGCACACACACCACGACACACGACACGCACACACACACGCACAACACACACATCACACACGACACACACGCACACACGCACACGCAACAGCACACACACACACACACCACACACACACAGCACACACGCACACACGCACACACGCCAACACACATTCACACGCACCACCACAGCACACCACACACGCACACACACACGCACACACACGCACACACGCACACACGCACACGCACGCACACGCACACACGCACGCACACGCCACATGCACGGAAAAGCGTACATACGCACGCACACATACCCACAGTCCCAGACGCACACGCACGCACACACGCGCACGTTCATGGGCACGGTCACGCGCACACACATGCGCACACACGTACACCCGCACACAGGTACACACGCACACATGCACACGCACACACGCACACACGCACACACGCTCACACGCACAAACGCACACACGCACACACGCACACACGCACACACGCACACACGCACACACGCATACACGCACACGCACATATTTTTAATTTTTATTTTTATTCATTCTTGTTACATTTCTTACGTTTTATTTCTTTTTCAGGTTGTTGTTACCCCCGTTCCCCATCGCCTGGGGAACTCATGTATCCTTCGACTCCTATACTCCTCTCCGCGACGTCCCACCAACTCCCACACCTCAGGTTTCCTATCCAGTTGACGTTGACCTCCCTTCAACTCTCACACATCAGGATTCCTCAACATTTTCAAGTGAGGTTCTGTATATCCCGCCCGCTGCATCCTCTCCTATTACGATGGACGCCCAATCCAGCGATGACGAAATTTATGAACTGACGACCGTAGTCCTGTTCTCTCTACAAGATTACAATCTTGATACGGATACAGTAATATTTGACATGATCAACGCCGAAATCATTACTATCAGTGACGAGGACACACCACTACCTATTGACATAGACGAACACAACGATGATAGTAATGATTTCGTCATCATATCATCTAGTGTTGAGGGAGTATGTTCTTCCTGTGATGGGAACGATTACCTCAACACGGGGACTACGACTTAGACGTGTACATGAACCCTACCGACAACTATGATTCCGACGACTACGACATTGACGCGTTACAACAGCGACTACTTCGCGTAACACGTACTGACTAGTAACTAAATCATCGTCGACTCTTTGGACACTCTCACAAACAACGTACAACGACTAGGACGTTGCGCTCAAGAACTGTCAGGTATAGTACAACAACTAAGTGCACAGGAACAGATACATAATAGCATACAGGACAAAGACAATGACATTGACAGGGTTCCAGGCGCCGCTCCGCAGGTCCAGTATCACGGAAATAACGAAACCAGTGACGACGATATGCACGACAATGATGAAGAAGAACTTGACGATGGCTGGTTTTGAGCTACACACCTTATGACCATTGCTGACACTATGCTTCCACCATTATACAATGTTATGTGTGTGATGGCGTCGGGAGACAGTAACACTCAACGTAATTCTGTGTTCTTAATTATCGCTGGGTAGTACTGGCTCTTCTACGCACATCGCATCATCACATGGGACAGTCTTACATTCACGGTATGTATTGTCTTGACACTATTTTGTTTATATTAATAATTCTGTTTCATTACAGCTGACAACCATAGTGCCATTCGTCCGGAATTATGATGTCGTGATTACAGAGAGCTATCTAGAAGAGCAATTCGACCGGGTCAACACTAGGCTTGTAACATTATACTTTGACTGGCGTAGTGTTGTAAGCCTAGCTATACTAAGTGGGTATGATCAAGCCATTGTACATCTGGAAATAATACTGAAACTGTCGAAGATGTTGCCGGACTCTATGAACTTATCCGAGTTCGTAAAGCAGCTCTTCGAGAAGTGGTCTTTCAAGTGATCGAGACAGGCATAGTAAGTATAACTGACAGAGCTCTCCTACTACTCATGATTTATTTCCAGAAAAACGTCGACCTCAATAGTGCGACCCCAGACCAGGCAGACCGACACTAACTGACTGAGCACAGTGACTACATATCAATGATACTGTGATGGTATACCATCATGTACCGCTGATGAACACCTGCTAGTCCTCTAGAGGAGCATCTTCAGACGACACGGTTGCATGCTTCATGTGTGGATAAACCAATGGCGGTCATCTAACACTCCACTACAGGAGCATCTCCGATGGGCACCACACTGCACGTACGCTCAATTACTTGCCCCACGTCCTCGCAGGTGTAATGATACAGAAGTAGAAATGACGTTTGGCACTTGTACTAAATCAAAATGTTTTATTCCTAGAGAAAATGATATATCCGAATAATACACTGATTTCATTTCTACATACAACAAATAAAAATATTAGCATACCATTATCTTTTTAAATTTGGTTCTAAGTGTGGTATCAGAGAACAAGCCTTGAGAAAGTGAGATGGCTATCCGAGTAGGTAGCTATCTGAGGGTAGCCTTGAGAATTTGTTTGGTGTTACTGACTTACGCATGTTGTTTAACCTTGGAGCTGTGGTATTCTTAGAAATGTGCGACCTTGTGAATTTTGTGTATAAACATGGCCTACTTTCCCAACTAGAGCCAGTGGGGCCTTGAAATTGTGGTAACCTTGGAAATGTGAGACCTTGGAATTGTGGTGTGTTCTAACAAAGAAATAGCTTTGTTAATAATTGCAAGTGTTATTCCGTCTAGAAGGTCTAATAACATTATGAATATCTGTAAGTACCAACAAAATAATAGACCATCCTTTGATTATAAAAAAAAACAGTTATAAACCTTTCTGATCATATTTTCTCATATGATGTTATTGAAGCACTTTGTAAGGGCGGAAATTTTAGCGATAATACCAAGAGTTAATTTTTCGGATGATGCTATTGAAGCGCATTAAATCCTTGCCTTTTCATGCTGCTAATGAAGTTACATATAACACCGTTAACATATTACGTAAAACAAAACCTCCAAAGAGCAAATTATCCTTTCGTCAACGACGTGCTTTATTTCATCTTTAACGTAATCAAAACATAATAATATTCGAAACTGTTATATTGAATTTGAACGATTATAACATTAAAATAGAAGAATTATTGGAACCAAAGGCTTATCGTGAAATACCAAAAGATCCAACAAAATAGTTTCTTTTGACGACTAAAGAACTTATTAAATTATCTATTCCTGAAGAAATAAAATGAAACTATCTCTGAAGCTATTTCACCAAAACTATATGGTTTACCAAAATCCATAAACCTAATATTCCTTTAAGGCCTATTGTTAGTGCAATTGGTTCTCCTACATACAGTCTTGCAAAACACCTTATATCTTTATTACACCCTGATATAGGTAAAACGTCCCATCACATTAAAAATTTTGCCGACTTTGTTGAAAAAATGCATAGTTTCAAAATTGAAGAGGTTGATATGATGGTCAATTTTGATGTTATTTCACTTTTTAAAAAGTCCCTCTAAAAAACTATCGAATATATTTATTATATGTTTCCAAAGAATACAACCATTCTTTTTCAGCACTGTCTTACTACAACTTATTTTCAGTGGAATAGTAAATTTAATGGACGGATTGATGGTGTAGCAATGGGTAGTCCCCTAAGTCCTGTTATAGCTAATCTTTACATGGACAAATTTGAAACATTATCGTAACAAAATACACTTAAAAACCTTCAGTTCGGTGTAAATAGGTAGATGACACATTTGTTATTTGGAGACATGGAGAAGAGGCATTGCATGAGTTTTCGGTTTTATAAATGGTATGTATCCTAGCATTCAGTTTAGCATGGAAAAAGAAACTAATGGAAGTTTACCATTTTTGACATATTAGTATCTAGAAATAATAATTAATTGTCTTTTATGGTTTACAGAAAGCCGACATACACTGATAGATACCTTCATAAATTACCCAACAACCATCGACGTCAAAAATTGTGTAATTAAATATTTCGTGGATCGAGCAAAACGAATTTGTGACCCTGAATTTTTGAAGGATGAATGTGAATATTTAATAAAATCCTTACAAGATAATGGATATTCACTTACAGATATTAATAATGTTATTACACCTTCTAAACGTAACCTTAAAGAAAAATCAATTCTTAATGTTGGTACTGATTTTCTTCTCTTTATAGCTAATGTTACAGATAGAATTGAAAAATCCTAATTAAATATGGCACTAGGACAATTTTTAAGGGGACAGGTAATTTCGACCCCGTTAATGACATTCATATACAAGTAATTACCACCGAATGGAATGTTACCGGTAAATTCGTCCCCGAACTGTTAATTAGGTACATTCTTTCTACCACTGATTACCGCGCAATGTATAAATAGGTATCCATTTTAATAAGCAGTTTATTTCACTTATTCATCGAGTGAGAGTAAGTGCGTTCCCGTACATACGAGTTCACATACCTATTAAACACCATCGAAGTCAAAATACTGACCAGCAACCACGGAAAAGCTATGTTGCCCATTAATAACTACAAATTTAATTTCCACAAAGATTTGAAAACTAATGCAGAAAGGGCGTGGAAATACATCGATCGGAAGTGTAAGACCACTGTTTATACACTTGGGGAAGTAGACAATAGTATTGTTGTAACGAACAACACTGCCATGAAGCGAATGTAGTTGCACTCAACAGCGTGCAAAAGGAAAGATGTCACGGATTTAGCTGAGAAACCCGCCAAAATCTTTCAACAGGAGCCAAGTAACAATTTACTACCAGTAACAATGACAGTGGATGTTCAATACATACGGAGGAACATCTACTACGCTGGAAGAAAATTTCTATCTCGTTTGCCTGTAAATGTACAGCAAGTGCATTTAATCCTTAAGACTATGAATATAGTTACAATTCAAAATGGGTGTTCTGTGTTTATAAACTGCGAGAGCGAAAATATTGTCTTCTTTTCGTGTGAAACCAATATACGTGTGCTTGGTGCTACTCAACGAATATACATGGAAGGAACATTTAATTATTGCACCCAATATTTTTCCCAACTGCTTACCATACATGGTTTTCAAAACGGGTATTATACAGGGTGAATCTTATCTAATCCGCCACAATTAAAGGAGTGCTAGAACTCATCATTCTAAGCAAAAAGTTCATATGTACATGGGTCTGGAAATGCTTCGTTTCCGAGATACAGGGTGTCAAAGTTGAAAAAGAAATCGCGTTTTCTTCAATATCTTTCGACTGTTTCGAAATAATTTCATGAAATTTCGTATGTGAGGTTTTTGGGATGACAAATTTAAATTTGTGGTCCATTTAGTTGTGGTTTCTAGGGCGCCAGCGGCAACCATTTCGACCCCTTTAAATCGTCGCAATTTTTTGTGCTACACGATCGATCTTCCTATCCTTCCTATCTTTTCTGCTAAAAAGGTATATCCTAGTGAAGTCGCTAGGAGCAACGCTTTCCGAGAAAAACGCATTTAAAACTCATGATGCATACACATTTTCGGAGGGTATTCTTTTGACAGGTTTAACAATAGGGATTCTTACTTGTTTACTTATGTGTCTGCTCTAGCAACTTCACTTTTTTTAGCAGAAAAGATTTGAATTTGTCATCCCAAAAAACCCCCATATAAAAAATTTCATGAAATTATTTCGAAACAGTCGAAAGATATTGAATAAAACGCGATTTATTTTTTCAACTTTGACACCCTGTATCTCGGAAACAAAGCATTTCCGGACCCACCTACATATAAACTTTTTGCTTAGAAATGATGAGTTCTAGTACTCCTTTAATTTTGGCGGATTAGATAAGATTCACCCTGTATATTCCTCTCTTATTCTGCATATTGCCAAATAAAGAAGCAGAAACTTATAAAAAACTATTTGTTCTGATTACAAGTGAGTGTATCAAGCGTAATGTTCAATTGAAAATTGCTGAAATTGTGATTGACTTTGAATGAGCCATCCACAAAGCAGCTCTACAGGTATGGCCAACAGCGAAAATTATAGGATGTCGATTCCATCTCGCTCAATCCTGGTACAGAAAAATACAGGAGTGTGGTTTGATAAATGAATATAAGGATAAATCAGGCCCAATTGGACAGTGGTTACGCACGACACTTGCGCTACCTTATTTAGAACCAACAAATGTCGGTGATTGTTTTGCAGAAGATTTGTTTGAAACAATGCCACAAGACCCAAGGGTTATTAAATATTCTGATTATCTATTTGAAACCTATATATCAGAAGAATCTTTATATCCCCCAACTATCTGGGCTTGCCTTACACGCACCACAAACGCCCGTAAATCGTTTCATCGAAATTTCAACGATTCCATGTATAAATCACATCTCAACTTGTCCGTCTTCATTGAAAAGTTAATTGAGTTTCAAGTAGATCCATACGTAAAATTCCAAAGTCGCCATTTTCCAGCTAATATTCACAACAGGAGGATTAAGGATCGACAAAAATTCTTAAATTAAATGACGTTAAAATACGAAAATAAAGAAATAAGCAGGATTCACTACTTAAAATGCATTTCATTTAATTGTGCGCATGCATAACTTTCAGTAAGTACCTACCAAAAAGTTGAAAAAGTTCAAAAAAAACACCAAAAAAACAAAAAAAAAACACAACTGCCGATATCCACTGCATGAAAAACTTTTAAACACGCTGACTTTTTTATGTCAACAGTCCTAAGCCTGTATAAAGTGTGAAGGAAAGTTTCATTGAATATAAATTAAGTACTCTAACAATTAAAATTCTTTCAAGAATGTTGGGGGCAAATTTACCAGCAGGATTTAAATGGAAATAAAGTTCTGTGGGCGAATTTACCTGTTAGGGTTGGTATGTTAGTGAGCCTGGGGACGAGTTTACCAACACCCACTTTTAAACCTACCAGAAAAATTAAAGAACATTTCAGATATTTCAAACCTGTTATCATCTTCCGGAGGTTATGAGTTATCTTGTTAATGTGGAAAAGTATACATTGGAACCACAAAACGTAGATTTGATACAAGACGTAAAGAACATATGAGATTTTGTAGATTAGGTCAACCAGAGAAGTCTGCGGTAGCTGACCATGCCTTAAATAATCTAAATCATGACATTCAATTTGACAATATGGATATATTTTCAAGACAAACTCATTATTATGTAGGTTCGAATCCTACTCGAGGTAAACTTTTATTTATGTATTTAATAAAATTAGTAATAATTTTAATCATTATTATGTTCGTTTACAACGTGAAGCTATTGAGATATATAAACACCCTAATAATGTTAATAGACAAGAAGAAAATCTCCGTTTAAATAACATTTGGTATCTTAAAAAAGGCATAATGATACGTCTTAATTTTGATTTTAATTTTGACTTTTGGCATGTCTAGGTTTTTTTCTGTGTTTTTCCTAGACCTTGAAGCAAATGGTTTACCAATTATATATGTTAAATTACCACAGCATTATAATTTAACACAGTTGAAATTAAAATTAAAATAAAAAAAATTGCATAATACGTTCTGCAATATGCTTTTCATTGTTAATAACACTTGCAGTTATTCACTATTTGTTTGTCAGATTTAACTGGTTTATTTTAATTGATGTCATGTTAATATTTATTAATTTTAATTTCAAATTGAAGTTTTTCACAACTTTACACTTACATGATAACTTGATTAAATTTTGTTAAATGTGTTTTTTGGCTGGGATCTTTCATTGTTAGCCTGCGACCGTTACATGGTATTCTGATTTGTCATCTTAAAGACAGTTTAACAATATTTAATTTTTAATGATCTAGTTACCCTTACTAATATGTAATTCTATAGTTGGTTTATACGTTTCTCAAACATTCACAAAATTGTCAACATCTTTAACAATTTTAATAGATATCACTACTGACGAAGATAACTATAAGTGTAATCGAAACGTTTAGATTGTATAATATAAAAATACACCATAAAAAAAAACAATAAAAGATTTTATTACTTTGGTTCCCTTGAAGTTTAAAGCTACCTCGTGTGTTATTTTAACGAATGTCATTGTTTTGAATAAACGTAATGTTGAAATTATCATTTTTATGAAAACGTTTCTGCAATTATCACGGAACTTAACATATAAATTACTGAAAAAATAATCATTACCTTGATTAGCAGATATAGTTTGATTCAAATAAATTTGGGTATGACTCATTCTTAAAATTAGACGAACTAAACCTTAGTTCGTAACGATGTAATATTTTTATCGGCAGATGTCTCCACATAGATTTCCATAAAATGTCAAAGAAGGTTGAAAATGATTATCCACTATATCCACTTATTTAATTGATAGAGTCAAAGATATTTTGCTGCGACAGTGAATTGTTATAATTTAGGATATGGTTTGATTATAATTACATACCATCATAATACACAACCTATATATTTGTAAGTAAACAAATACTTTTTTTGTTTATTATAAATTAAATCATTTCAGGTGGAAAAATTGATAAACGTTGCAATTAGTTTGTTATTCTCAAGATTTATAACAACCCTTCTAGAAGGAAGATATTATTGTTTTATAATCGACATAATTCTTGTAGATGCTTTACGATCACATTAATATGAAATAATAAATAAGAAAGATTGTACAGTGTAATGTAGTTCGAAGTTCAACGAACTTATAGATGTTTAGTATTTTAATTTTTAAATAGATTTCATATTGCTCCAAGTTAAATGAATTTACATAAATCAGTACATGTATTCAGTCCACCTATTGTAGAGTTATCAATATGTTATGTAAAAATTAGAATATTTATATGACATTGGAATTAAAACATTTAAATTGAAAAAATATTATTCACTATCAGTGTCACTCTCAGAAGTGTAATCGTTAACAGATATAATTAATGGTTACACCCTTAAAATGTTTTCCAATTTCCCGCCACTCTAACATAGGCACTTCGGCATGTTAATGCATTTCTACCAATATGTCCCATAAATTCGTTGCAAGGATTCCATTAATACCTCTTTTACATGGTCATCGTTAAATTCTTCCTGTATTTTTGTTGTAGTGTTCTTTGCAGTTTGCCCACACTAGTTCAATTGGATTAAATTGATAGTGCTCGTTTCATAAGCTATGTTGTGATTCAATCGCAAATTACATATTTCTTCCTTCTTAGATGAATTATTTTGAATTTTTGGAATGATAACTAATATTGTCCATTACAAGTAAAGATGGTTCTTTAAGTTTTCAATTAAATTATTTTCAAAACAATTAGTAAACAACTCCTCGCATATATCTCCATGGTGGTCTGCACTTTGTGACTTTGTAGAAAATAACAGTGAAGCATTGGAAATAAACCCATCTTCATTGCCTGTATGAACAACTGTAAATATAAAAAATACGGTTATTGTATTAGGAATTACAATGTAATAACTAAATTACAACAAACCCTTTTCCTTCATCCATGTGCTTCTTCTTCACGCTTTCCTTAGATTTATCATGCTAGCTTCTTTTGTGCGATCCTAGACTGAAAATCGTCCAAGAATACAGGATTGTATAATTGTTATTTATTTTTGTAATATTCTCTTTAGAATCGTACACGATTGGCAGCAATATTTGATTGTTTCAATAAACCTCTCATACCATGATCTACTTTAGATGAAAAGCTAATGGAATGTAAGAGACGTCTTAAACTTGATCTGCTGAAATCGAAGACTTGACTATTGCTTAATTCTTTTTGTAATGATGCCAGCGTAAGATGTATACCTATACAGGTATAGTATTAGACATGTCTTGCATGTGTGTATTCACATTTAGAATGCATTTCATACATTTTTATCTTTACTGCATCCTTCACATAGTATCAACTTCGGTGGACCTAT
>JARFJB010002430.1:295000-347500 GCA_036346205.1 Vesta saturnalis | reverse complement strand
TTTCGCGCGCGTGCAGCTTTTGGTTGCTATAATGAGAGCTGACCCAGTTGCGCGTAAGGTCTGCACATGGAGGAGCCGTACATATAGCTCTTACTTACCACATATGGATAATAAAATACATAAGTGACAGGTTGGTGCAAATACGATGCGTCGGATTGCGGATCCGGACGACGAAGCAAAAACTGGAGTAGTACAACACAGATTTTTGCAGAGCCCTTACTATTGCCATTAATTCCAGTGATTATGACACGGCAGTGTTAATAACTGAAAAATAAAAAGCACGCTTGTGATGTATCTGACCAGTCAGAAAGTACCAGTGTTCTTGGTGTAACATGTGGTAAATTGCGACCCTTCTATCCATATGTGTATGGTGGTGAATAACTCGGTAGTCACTTAGCTGCAATGCTTTGTAGCATATGACCAGCAAGATGATAACGAGTATGAAAGGCAAATGTGTCTGCATAATATCCCAAATTACCCATGAAGACATGATGGTGAAAGTAGCGATTTCGTTTATCAAGGTTGATAAACCATTCGCTATTCCACTGCACATCTTCATATGTATTCTTTATCGCTTCTAATATCGTAGAAGGTAGTAGTCCCTTTTTTTCAAATTGCATCCAGTTTGGTATTAGTTCACATGCTCGCTGGGCACTTAATTAAAAAGTGTAAATGAGTGGTAGCACTCCCTAGCATTCCACTCATTTTGTACTGGGCTAGTAGACATACTACACTGTTGGAAATAACACGATACTATATGTGTAGTTACCCTTACTTTTAAAGGAAGAAATGACCTTGTAAAGACACATGTTTAGGTAACATCGTTAAACAACAGGATCGACCTTGAAAATGTGTAACAGTATTGACCTTGAAAATGTGTAACATTAAAACTGAGGGAAGCGATAGTGGGAGGTGGACCTTGAGATTGTGGGACCTTCAGATTGTTGTGCAGGGAAGGCTACGGGGACAACCTTCACTATTATTCGCATGACCCGTCAACACTGAGCAACGACGTGAACAAAAACCTTGAAAAGGTGGGGCTGCGGAAATAGCTTGCAGTGTGGTTGTTAGTTGACGGTAGAAATAGAGGGAAGGTATCCTACCTTCCCCTATCTTTCAACCGTTTCTAAATATAGGGGAGTACATGTGTAACCAATATCGTATGTAATGGAGAACCTATTACGTCAACCGGTAGAAAAGGAGAAGATTGTGAGTGTTATGAATTCAGGTGGATGTCGTGATATTTTCATTAACAATGTGCAATATTTTTTAAATAAAAGTAAATCGAAATATGTTAGTGTCGGTCTATCACCCCAATTCAATTTTGTACTTGATGGATCTAAGAGTAACGGAACGGTGTTTCATAAGCAAGAATGGCACATACTTATAGACAATCAAGGGACAATTACAAATTATTTCTACACACCTGAAGGGTCATGAGTACCTACAAAGGTGGGCTCGAAAACTTTATCGTATGAAACTATTAACAAGAAAATTATACGCATCTCAGATTGTGAAGGACCAGAAATCTAGTTACCGATTGGATCTAGTACCTACTATTGAATTTTCTTCATATTATAATAAAATAATACATACGGCGCTGTTGGCATGCACAGGTTAATAGTTCCATTGCAAGATGTATTTGATCTCAATGTAGCATATGTTACGGAAATTGTAGAATTTTCCAAGGCGAAAATGGGTAATGACGTAGAAGTTGCAAAAGCTGTCAAGTAATAGGTTGGGATAATGAACATATAGAGAATAGGGATAATAATAAATGTTTTAGTCAATATGCGGATGTGTCATAGTACAGAGTCGTGGTCTAAAGCTGTAGATTGTGTTAGAGCACCAATTTCAATCATTAGAATTTGATGCTGAACATGAAAAAGTGTATGGATGGGACACGTTTAGTGATGACTATATAGATAATCTAGTTTATAAGTATGGTACGTCTGCGTGAGAAATACTTTTAATCGCATGAAGATGGTGTAGAGCGCATTTGTTGTATTAAGCGATTAATAGAAGACCTTAGATAATTATCTTTGGAACAATTGGTACATGAAGTAGAATGTCATTTACCGAATTATATTTGAACAGATGATAACACAAGTTGTGAAGATTAGTTTTTTTCGTTTTACTTCACTAATATCAAACAATAATTAAGTCCGTAAAATAATTAATTAGGAACCGTTGAATATTGATAACAAGAAATGTAAAGATAGCCATTAATTGAAATAGAAATTTTCTTTCTTCCAAAATTAAAACGTATCAAGTACTATAAACAACCGTTAATAATAAATAAACAAGTGATAATTAACACCGTCCTCATAAATTAATTAACTTAGTAAAATTGGATTGTTAAATAATAGTTTTGATATAAATGAGTAAAGTTAAACATCAAATACTTTCTATAAATTTCAACTACAATGAAAGGAATGTAATCTTTTACCATTGTGTAAAATTTTATGTATTTTAAATAATGCGAACACCGACAGATGTGTCAAATAGTAATCAGCTTCTGGAATTGCATGATTTTGAATTGATAGAAGTGTTACTAATTATTAATTAAACCGTTAGATAGAATAAGTATTTTTATTAATTGAAATTGGCCGAATTTTATATCAATCGCTTTGTGATTTTACAAATAATAGTTTTAGTCCGTTAAAATAAATATTAGATCATTGATTGATTTAATATTAATTAAAACAAATTGTTGCGCTGTCGCCTCATCGTTAAAATTATGGAATTTCCAGCCGTTCCCCTCTTTTAAACGTCGTAGTCTGTATAGGTTAGTGCTTTCACAAAATCATCATCTTTTCCTACATTGTTATTGCAGACATAGAGAAAAAGTATATTATTTTCGATCGATGAGGTAAAGAATAGTTTAATAATTGGTTATTCAAATTAAACTTAATAAAATTCGCAGAGTTAACATTTATTAGGAATCATTCATTTTCATTAATCATTGGTGAAGGAATTTCGTTTGTCGAGGGGACCTGTGACCTTTGTCCACCGTATCCGCCTTCCCACCGTATTAATTAAGTTTTAGGTACATCTTCGACCGTGAGGATACAACCCTGAATTTATCCTCCACTGGGTAACCCGAGGTAGCCGTTTGGAAACCGCCCAAGTTCAGGAGTGGACCCAAAGACCGCCTGGACAGTAGATAATCTTTGGGTGGCGCCCGAATCCGTTTAATCCGCTTCAACCCCTGTGACGAAGAACCCGTTATCCGTTTACCGTCCAGGAGTTGACTTTGCAATAATAAAAAACTACCGTAACTTATAAGTACAATTAATAAAAATATTTCCAAACGAGTCTTAATTTTGTGCTGGATTTCGTTGAGGGCAAGCTTCACTTGCCACCACCGAAAACCCGTTACAAAATATTGACGCCCGAGCAGCTAATCATAGTTTGCCGTAGATTATTAATTTTTCCGAAGATGTCCGATATAGAAGAAGGGATTGTAGACAATTTGTTGACCGAAACCGATGGGGAAACAGAAGACAGAAGAGTCCTAAATAAGGAAGATCTGCAACAGGAGGCCATAAAATTTGGATTACTTCCAACCGGAACCGTAAATGACCTGCGCAGAAAAATCGCTACTTATATTAGAGAGGGCAAACGCTCTCCTCTACCGCCGATGGTAAACCAGCCTCCGGAAATCTCCACCACCACCTACAATACCGAAATGCATTACAGTTCCAGAATGGCGCGAGTACTTTCCGACCCCTATCTACACGTGACCAGTGTTAAACAGTTTACTACTAATTTAAATAATACTATGTTTTATTCTACAGCTAATACTAACCCGACAGTAACTACCACAACCCCGTCTAATTTTAACTATAATCCACAGCCAATTATCAGAGTAAAGGACTGGAATATTTCATTTAGTGGACGAGAGGATCCGATAGCTTTTTAGAAAGGATAACTGAGGTGAGTACTTGTTTTAAGGTATCATTAGATAGCATGTTAATGGCTCTTCCGGAAATACTAACCGATAACGCACTTTTATGGTTTAGAAACAATAAATCCAATTGGGAACATTATGAAGACTTTGTTACCGATTTCCAAGAATTTTATTTTCCGGTTGATTATGACAAATATTTATTTCTTAATAAATGACTGCAAACAAGTAACTTCCGAGAGTGCCACTGACTATTTTACCCGATTGCAAACAGCTCAGATGGTAGCAATTTTGTAACGGTTTTCGGTGGTGGCAAGTGAAGCTTGCCCTCAACGAAATCCAGCACAAAATTAAGACTCGTTTGGAAATATTTTTATTAATTGTACTTATAAGTTACGGTAGTTTATATTATTTCAAAGTCAACTCCTGGGCGGTAAACGGATAACGGGTTCTTCGTCACAGGGTTGAAGCGGATTAAACGGATTCGGGCGCCACCCAAAGATTATCTACTGTTCAGGCGGTCTTTGGGTCCACTCCTGAACTTGGGCGGTTTCCAAACGGCTACCTCGGGTTACCCAGTGGAGGATAAATTCAGGGTTGTATCCTCACGGTCGAAGATGTACCTAAAACTTAATTAATACGGTGGGAAGGCGGATACGGTGGACAAAGGTCACAGGTCCCTTCACAAACAAAATTCCTTCACCAATGATTAATGAAAATGAATGATTCCTAATAAATGTTAACTCTGCGAATTTTATTAAGTTTAATTTGAATAACCAATTATTAAACTATTCTTTACCTCATCGATCGAAAATAATATACTTTTCTCTATGTCTGCAATAACAATGTAGGAAAAGATGATGATTTTGTGAAAGCACTAACCTATATAGACTACGACGTTTAAAAGAGGGAACGGCTGGAAATTCCATAATTTTAACGATGAGGCGACAGCGCAACAATTTGTTTTAATTAATATTAAATCAATCAATGATCTAATATTTATTTTAACGGACTAAAACTATTATTTGTAAAATCACAAAGCGATTGATATAAAATTCGGCCAATTTCAATTAATAAAAATACTTATTCTGTCTAACGGTTTAATTAATAATTAGTAACACTTCTATCAATTCAAAATCATGCAATTTCAGAAGCTGATTACTATTTGACACATCTGTCGGTGTTCGCATTATTTAAAATACATAAAATTTTACACAATGGTAAAAGATTACATTCCTTTCATTGTAGTTGAAATTTATAAAAGTATTTGAGGTTTAACTTTACTCATTTATATCAAAACTATTATTTAACAATCCAATTTTTACTAAGTTAATTAATTTATGAGGACGGTGTTAATTATCACTTGGTTATTTATTATTAACGGTTGTTTATAGTACTTGATACGTTTTAATTTTGAAAGAAAGAAAATTTCTATTTCCAATTAATGGCTATCTTTACATTTCTTGTTATCAATATTCAACGGTTCCTGATTAATTATTTTACGGACTTAATTATTGTTTGATATTAGTGAAGTAAAACGAAAAAACTAATCTTCACAAAATGAAGGAGATCCGCATTAATGAGCTCAAAAACGTAGTTGACGATGTAGTGGAATGGGAACGAAAAGCAGAATGGAAACAGTTAGCTAGAGACTCTGCACGCTTTCTGAAAAGAAAGGAATAGTGTAGTAAAATAATTTCAGCAGTGCTGGAAAAGCAACATCGTGAATACGTGTTTGTGAAACGTTTTAGTAGTATATAGTATTTCATGTATTAATAGAAATAAAAATTTAAAATAAAAAAGAGTTATTTATTGTATAATAATATTACAGTGTATATAATGAATCTTACAGAACGTGTTATATAATGTCTGTTAGAAATTGATGAATTGTGTAAATTATCAACCCAATCATTTAACGAGAAACTTATTTCCTTGACGTCGTATTACACGTTCAACTAGGTGAATGTCAGGATATTTAACACTATGATGTTCCGGCTCATAGAAACGTCCTTGAATCTCTTCGCCTCGACTGTCAAGTAATATGTAGCTAATTGGGCTTGACCGTTTTACTGCCGATATTCGAAAGACTTAGTAACTCCAATTAGTTCTGTAACCCTTAGAAAATATGCTTCTGTATTTGCTAATACCTACATAATCCCCCACTGGAAATGTGGGCGTTTGGCGGTCAAGAACTTTATACAATTTAAATACTTCAAAATAGACGCATCATTCTTCTCCGATACATGTATAGGTTTGTATCCAGTGGTTCGATGCTTTCGTGAATTATAATCAACAACGATTTGAGGTAATATTGATAACCATTTATAGGAACCTTGCATGCTGAATGTTTTTCACATTATTGCTTTAAGAGTGCGACTTACACGTTCAACTATGCTACTCTTCAAGTTGGAATAACTAGTGTAATGATTAATTTTAAATTATTTCATTACTTTTTTAAATTATGAATCATAAAACTCTGTTCCCATGTCAGTCTGTATATGTGCAGAAGTCCTTTGCAAACCAGACGCAAGATTACTCATTACATTTGCGACTAGTTTACCATTCTTGTGTTTGATAGGATAAGTCCAGACATATTTAGAAAACGCATTTATTACTACTAAAATGTATCAAAGTCTTTTATGTACCAGAGCATAAGGTATCATTTCTACCAAATCAGTTTGAAACAGATCATTTTAGTACCACACAACGTCGTGGAAAATTTCTTCTTGCTGGTTTGTGCGGTTCTTCAACATCAGCTTTACTCATTTTATCG
Source organism: Vesta saturnalis (assembly GCA_036346205.1). Classification (NCBI taxonomy): domain Eukaryota; kingdom Metazoa; phylum Arthropoda; class Insecta; order Coleoptera; family Lampyridae; genus Vesta; species Vesta saturnalis. The sequence continues at coordinate 340,817 of JARFJB010002430.1, read as the reverse complement.
TTTTGGATTGTACTACGAGCTCTACTTGGAGCACCCTCGCAGTTGCAAACTGTATAAACTCTGGTATAGTCACTTTAATTTCGGCATTCGGCTTCGCTAGCAAGCGCAAACCTTTTAGTATCATGTTAAGATCGAGATTGGATGACTCCACTTATAATACACTACGGTGCCCTCGTTACAGGGAAAGGTATAGGTATCAACTATACCAGTAGGAATACTAATTCTCTTTTTAATGGCTATTCCAGATAAAGAAATGAAATTTTCATAAAGAGGATCACCAGAATGATGAACAACATGTTTACCAAATTTGTCTATTGTCATTAATTTGATGATGAAGGTGTCCAAAAAAATTATCTATCGGCAGCAGTGTATGTAGTAGTATCTATAGTGATGGCCTTTAACAATGAAATGAATATAGTAATAGGTTTATAACAAGAGATCCTACTTTATTACTTTCGTTTTACGTAATTCGTCATTTATATATATATATATATATATATATATATATATATATATATATATATATATATAAAGGGTGTCCCAGTAGTGCGTATTCGGTCGAAAGCTCCTTAGCCATTAAACCTAGAAGATAAGTTTAAGTTGTCTATTTTATAAGCTGCATAATCTAAAAATAGTTTGGTTTCTACAGGGTGTAATATAAAAGCGGTACAATACAGAACTTTTGATTTTAAATAGAACACCTTATATATTATTTTATTTTTCGATTCTCCTTATAATTTTCCATCTTTTTTATAAGAATTACTTACAAGCTAAATCTTACAGTTTTTGAGATATTTGCAAACTAAAAACAGACATTTTTATGTAGTAATTCAAGTAGGCATATGTCAGTTATTTTTAAAGATAAAAAAATAATCTTTGGTATAGAATTTATTCATCCATGAGCTTACTTTAATCTATTATCCAAATTGGATTTCAATATACACGGTGATCACAAAAATTAATTCAATAACGTAAATTTGAAAATGCTATATATTAATTTTTTTAAATGGCACACCCTATATTTATTTAATGCCTTGTCTTCGTCTATTAATCGGCTTTCATTTCTATTAAATATGTTCTATACCCATCTCTAATAGTTTCGGAGATATTTAAGTTTGTTAAATTTTTCGTTGATAACACTGAAGAAGAGTAAAATTAGTCGGTCAAAGCAAGCTATGAATACATAAGAAACTAAAAAACATATTAACTGAAATAAAAACACTTAAAATTATAATAAATGATCTATGTGGCCACCATTTTGTTGCTGGATGATCTATCAGGAAGAGCGATACAAAAGTTCTGTCCAGTTCAGCATCATCAATAAAAAATTTCCTTTTTCGGGAAGAAAGTGTACGCATATGTCAAATTGTACTCGTCTTCAGGATCTCTAAATATACCTTCGACATAATATTGCGCTAATCCTTCGTACTGATTAAGATACTCTTCAAAGGCTGGTTGAAATCCAGCAAACAGCAGTTCTGATTTCAATTATTGTAAAGTAGGAATCTCCCCCTCTTTGTCATGTGTGGTATCAGCAATCACAGTTTCCTGTAAAACTTGTGGAATGGCGCCAGGAACAAGAAAACGTGGTGCCTTCCGTGTTTCAGATGTTTTAGGCGTCTGATGTAAAAAACTTCATTTGCAATAGGCTTATTTTTTCCGAATTTTGACGTACGGGGTTCAGCTTTGACGAGAGAACCGTCTTCTTGTGTAATCAATTCTTTCGATGGCTGTGTTATAGGTTTAAAGTGTGCCTCCTTTGCGCGCTCTGTAAGTGCAGTATCTTCTTTTAAACTAGCATATGTTTGTTGCACACCCTTGCGAGCACGCAAAATGTTTTATGCTAAGCACTCCTCCATTACTACTGCGCGTTTAAATTACTAGTGCAGTATTTATAATGCAATGCAACTATGGAATCCCTTACGGCAACGACCTGCATTAACGATGACTTTCTTTATCAATCACAAGAAATCCAAATTTGTAACGCCAACAACAGAAACACAAGTCTTTAAATATGTCAAGTGAAATATCTACATTAACGAGATCATCATGCACATGCTTAATATTGTTGGTATCTTGTTGAAACAGAACTAGTAAATTTGCATTATCACGTATAAACTGTTTTGGAATAGAAGGATACGTTTGGCACAGATAGAAACAGTCATTGTTTTGGTGTCTGCCAAAACAGATGATCCCTTATTTCATTCTGTTTGTGACACGCTACATTATCAAAAATCGTTATTGAATTTTTAAGTGCAACACTAGGAGATATAATGTCACTGTTCACACTGTATTCGAAATACCCGATATATCTTAAAGGTGTCCGTAAATTTCGTAGGTACTGGTATTTGGGCTGATTTTCAGTATTCATAGACATTTTCAAAACGTAAACCATTTGGATGTTCTAATAGGGTAATCATAACACTTGTTTTTCCGCAGCCTGATGGACGGACGAATATACCTCGTTTACAACCCCCTTTTAGTAGAGTATTGGTTCTTGTTAAAAGTGATGTCATAATTTTTTATGGCTAATTCTATATCTTGTGGAACGAAACGGATGTCACCCATTGTGGTACTGAACTACGACTTATCTGGTTCGCAGTTTTATCCCTTTCTCTACCTTGCAGGCGTTCTAAGGAGTAATAGGCAGTCGTTAGAAGAGTTATGGGATATATATATATATATATATATATATATATATATATATATATATATATATGGACTTAAAACATGGTACAATACTACCCGATCTCTCACGGGTGACTGTCGACTCCCTTATGGCTCACTTACACGTTGTTGGGTGAGCAGTATTTCGTCCACGTCTGCCTGCTCGTAATTTCGTGATAATACCACATCCAAATCGTCCGCTGGAGGTGGTGTAACTAAAAACCGCAACGCTGCTTCACATTCATCCTGGTCGAAATACCGCTCTCCACCAGGCCACCCTCAGCACCACCTTGATGAAGAAGCTCCATCACATGCTGTGCGTGATCCGTATCAGGCCGGTCTCCCATCAACCTCCTCAAGATGAGAGTTTCATTCCGCGGTAGTATCACGACGTGGCTTATGATGTTCAATCTTCCATCCACCAGCTACGGACGATTATAAGCCACACATGATTGTGACGTACCTAAAAAGTCAAAGAACATAAACTACTCATCTGGTGCAATAATAGATGAAAGCCTTTCTTACCTTTGTTTACGGCTGACACAATATTGTCCACTACGGCGGCGACTACCATTTAGTTTAGTGAATCTAAAAGCGATTACTATTATTAGTGTACAAAAGATAAAGTAATAAACATAAAGTAATGGCAAGGTATTATAGCTGATACGCAAGACTCAAACATTTGAAATTATTCTATGGTAAAAAGAATTTCTGGAACAAATACTAAGTCATAATTTTATGAAAAAATATACTAAGTTCACAAAATAGCTTTTATGAAGTTATCCTAAGTATATATTAACAGAATTTCTTTGAAACTTCCGCAAAGAATTTTTTGAATTTCTACTAAGTCCGCAAAATAATTTTATGATTTATTTATTTAGAGAAACGAAAACAGTAGTAATTATTCGTACATCTGCTTCTATAGTGGAAAATATTACAAGAATCATGAATTCTGGAGCGACTTCCCCATCATCTTCTTCATCTGGCAACGATGAAGTGCCCCAGGTAAAAAATCGCTCTACCATCAACTTTACCCCGCTTGCTTCCTCAGCACCTCTTCCCGACATCCCGCCAACTCCCACACCTCAGGTTTCTTCAGCCTATTCAACTGAGGTGCTGTAATCCCTCCCACTGCATCCTTTCGTATTGACGTGGACGCCCTATCCAGTGACGAGGACATTTATGAGTTGACGACCGTAGCCCTGGACTCTCTACAGGAGTACAATCTTGATGGAGTTACCGTAATACTTGACCTAATCAATGCTATCAGTGACGCAGACCTTGACACTACAGTAACTATTGAACTAGATGACCATACCAATGATAGTGACATCATCAGCTTATCCTCCCGTGTTGAGGGAGTGTGTTCCTCCTGTGCTGGAAACGATTTCAACACTGGTGAGTACGACTCTAACGTTGACATGAACCCTGCGTATTGTTACGATTCAGACGACTACGATAACGACGCGTTACGTCACAAGGACTACTTCTCGAAAGACGTACTGACTTTCGTAATGATATCATGGTTGAAGAGAGCAGCGATGAGGACAACTTCATGGATACTCTCACAAACATCATGCAACGACTGGAACGTAGCGCCCAAGACCAATCGGACTTAGTAGACCAACTCAATGCTCAGGAACAGATACATATCAGCATACAGGACGAGGACTTTGGTAGGGCTCCAGAAAACTGTGACCTCGCTCAAGAGATCCAGGTCCACGGGGATGACGATAACACTGACGACAATGAAGAAGACGAAATTGACGATAGCTGGTTTTGGGCAACCCATATTCCCATGACTATTGGACGCACTATTCTTCCTCCCGTATATAACCTCATGTGTGCGATGACGTCGGGAGACAGTACCGCCCAAAGCAAATCCGCTTTCTTTATTATCACTGGGTGATACTGGCTTTTCTTTGCACATTGCATAATCTCCTGGGAACGTGTCACATTCACGGCATGTATTCTATTCACACTAATTTTTAATAACAGTTCTTCCTTTCTTTACAGTTGGCTACCATTTGTCCGTAAGTATGACGTCGTGATTACGGAGAGCTCTCTAGAAGAGCCGCTCGCTCGGGATGGAATAATGTTATAAGCCTGGCTGTACTAAGTGGGTATGATCATTTCGTTATACATCTGGAAATGATACTGGAAGCTGTCGGAGAGATTGCAGGACTCTATGAACTCATCCGAGCTCTTCGGCATGTAGTCTTTCCTAGTGATCGAGACAGACATAGTAAGCATAAGTATTGTATCAGATCTTCTTCAACTTATGATTTCTTTCCAGAAAAACGTCGTCCTCAATAGTACGGCCGCAGACCAGACAGACAGGCAGACAGATAGACAGATACACAGACAGACAGCCAGGTAGACACCACACGGTGTATATACTAAAATATATCAATGTTTCTGTAATGGTAGACCATCATGTACCGCTGATGAACATCTGTTAATCCTCTAGAGGTGAATCTGCAGACAATACGGTTGAATGCTTTATGTGTGGAGTTCGAATGAACAGATGGCAACCATCTGACACTCCGCTACAGGAACATCTCCGACGCCCACCACACTACACGTACGCTCAATTACTTGCGCCACGTGTAATGATACAGAAGTGGAAAGGACCACTTGCACTTGCACTAAATCGAAATGCTTTACTCCTAGAGAAAGTCACATATCTGAATAATAAACTGATTACATTTGTACATACATACACTAAAAGATTAACTCGAGTGGGACTTGAACCCACGACCTGCACTTTGAAAGAGTGGGGCACTTCCGTCTGAGCTATCGAGGAGGTAAGTCACAATCGATTCAAACTTAAACTGTATGTAGTTCCCTAGTTACGATGTATTATAATTTTTATACACACAATGAAGGATCATAGTCAACTTTTGGTAAATGTCATGTGAGCCCGCAATTCGCTGTTTTCGCACATCATAACACCTGACACTGTGTGTATAAAAATTATAATACATCGTAACTACGGAAGTACATACTGTTTAGATTTAAATCGATTGTGACTTGCCTCCTCGATAGCTCAGATGGAAGAGCCCCACTCTAGTAAAGTGGAGGTCGTGGGATCAAGTGCCACTTGAATTAATCTTTTACTGTATGTACTTTAAAAGTTAATTTTAATTTAAAAAAATTCAATTAATGATTATCGAATTGAACTTCTGTTTCATTCATTACAAAACAATATATATATATATATATATATATATATATATATAAACAGGATGTCCACAACATACTTTTTTCACAAGAGATAACTGCAGATTCTAGAGCTGATTTTATCTCGATTTAACGTAAAATACCTTAATACAAAAATACTTCCTAAGAGAGCTGGAGCTTCTGGAAGATGGCGCCCTAAAATCGGTTTAATCCAAATATCTTCAAAATGGTTTCCCTTTAAATAATAGCATTCTGTACATTTATTTAGTGGAATATGCCCAATCGTATGGCGTGAATTTGATTTTTTAGTTGTACTCATAAGCGGCTCGTTTGGGTGGGGCATTGGACATTGTTATTCATAAGTTTTTTGTTTTTCAAAATTTCGCAATTTTAACCCATATAAGAAATTTTACAAAATTAGCTCAAAGCAGTCGAAAGATAATATATATATATATATATATATATATATATATATATATATATATATATATATACAACATGAACCCAAAAAACGTACCCCTGCTTCAAGTGTATATTCTACACATAAATTGAAGACGTAAACTTACATACAATTTTTGTATAAAATGTATGGCTACAAAGTAGCAGGCCTTCAAAGTTAAATGAAAACTATTTCGTTACTTATGAGGATTTTTCTGGTTTGATTGGATTGTCTATGAATGGACTGGAAGTATTAGTTTTCACATTTTTCCCGTATTCTTTCTTGTGTGTGATTTTCAGGTATTTTTGAGTCCGCTATTCAATTTTATGCAAATTTGGTCCTCTTGGTTGAAGTTGATAAAGTGAACGGTTTACGAGTTATTTGCAATTTCATCAATCACAGTCAATTAAATACTACCGCACCAAAACTTAGTAAGTGGGCAGTGGACTAAAAGTCATAGTTGTCATATTGTGATTTTTGATCAGTTTTCATACAATTTCTTTATCCATAATGAATAATAATCGGTATTCCAACTCCGAAATGGCAGATATGCACATAATGTATGGCAGAGCTTCTGGGAATTGTGCTGAAGCTGTTCGTTTATATTCCCAGCCATTTCCAAATCGGCGGATACCGTATAAAAAGACGTTTGCCAACATTGACCGGTGGCTTCGTGAAAGTGGTACATATTATCAATTTATAATAATTGTATTCATATCGGGTTCTCACAGGTTGTTTGAAGCCACCAAAAATTGACTGTGGTATGAGGCGAACTGCAAGAACACCAGTTTTAGAACAAAGAGTGTAGGATGCAATTGACGCTGATCCCACAACAAGCTCTCGTCAATTGGCAAGAGAAAATAATTCAAATCAGTCCACGATATGTAGAATTATTAAAACGGAACACTTGCGACATTTCCATTATCGAAAGATACCAACTTTTCAGGTTGGTTTCTAGAAAAATTCAATAATGACCGAAATTATCCATCGATTATCTTATTCACTGATGAGGCAGGTTTCGCCAGAAATGGAACTTTAACTTCCATAACAATCATTACTACTATTATCAAAATCCACAAGTTTTCATTGAAACCAATCATCAACAGCAATTCAGTGTGAATGTATGGAGTGGGATTATTGGCAATAATTTAATTGGTCCATTCATTTTGCCACAACGTTTAAATGGTAATTCATACACAAATTTTTTGGATAATGATTTACCCGAGTTGCTAGTAGATGTGTTTCATGCATGATGGTGCGCCTCCTCATTTTTCACTCACTACTACGCGGTCATTGAATCGAACTTTTAACGGAAACTGGATTGACCGTGGACGACCGGTTCCTTGGCCTGCACGTTCACCGGATCTAAACCCTATGTATTTTTTTTTTCTGGGATCGTTTAAAGGACATGGTGTATTCGGTGCCAATTCCAAACGTTCAACATCTCCAGAAACGAATTTTTGATTGCTCTAATTTAATAAGAGATGATCCGCAGTTATTTTTCAACGTACGTTAGTCAATCATGAAAAGAATTCGTAAATACATAGCGGTCAACGGTGAACAATTCGAACATTTAATCAACTAATTTGTTTGTTAACTAATACTTTGTTTAACTGAAAAATCACACACAAAAAGGTTGGAATAGAAACTATACGGGAACAATGTGAAAACTAATACGTCCAGTCCATTTATAGACAATCCTCGTCAACAAAGAAATAATTTCCAATGGGGATAGTATTTTGAAATTCCTAAAGGTTTTCGAGTTATTTGCGAAAAACGATTTTCAAAATGCAACTTTGAGGGCCTGTCACTTTGTAGCCATACATTTTAGAGAAAAATTTTATCTGACTTTTCGTCTTCAATTTATGTGTAGAATATACACTTGAAGCAGTACGTTTTTGGTTCACCTTATATATATATATATATATATATATATATATATATATAAGCACTCTTTGAAAAATTGTGAAAACTCAATGAAATTACAAAGCACAAACAACACTGTTATCTGCTGATCAATATAATAATTATTTTACTGGTAATGCTAATAAAGTTATTTACATGTTAGGTTCCGAGACGACTGCAGAACCGTTTTTATAAAAATGATTATTTCAACCTTACGTTTATTCAAAACAATGAAATATGTTATGACCCACGAGAAAGGCCATACACTTCAAGGTAATCAGTCTAGATCCACACAAAACGAACCTAATTATAAATCGTTAAATTGTTTTTTTTTGCGTCTGGAAGTAAAATTTTAACGAATATTATCATAAACAAAATATCTTTATTATTATTATTAATAATAAAAATAATAGTAGTAATAATAATAATAATTATGAATGAATGAATGAATTCATTTATTTGTTCCAAAAATTGTACGTATACTGGTCCAGCCAAGCCAACAGACTTATCGGCTGGTTGCGGTTAATACATGCAAAGGTAATACATTAAATTATATTTAAACACAAACAAAAATTATTTAAGTAATCTAACACCGTTTTACAAAATTAAAACTAATTTTAGCAATAAGTGAAGCAATAAAAAAAACAATTAAGAAAAATAAAGTGGTTCTTAAGAATAAAACAAAATAAATTTTTTGTGTATAAAAAGAATCAATTCTAAAAAAGAAAATAAAAAAACAATTACAATAATTATAGTGGTCATAGTATTATAAATAACTAAATGTTGTGATGTGAGAAAAAAAACTCTGTGAAGCTACATGAATTATTAAAGCTAGAAATAAATATTAAGGTCAACGTCTTAATATTTCAGTAGAGACGGAAATGGTATAAATTCACTATTTTAAATGTACAAATGTAATGCTAAATACCTACAAAGAAAGATAAATAAATAAAAAAATAAATAAACTATTATACAACACAAGAGTTTAGATAATTATTAGTATAAACGCCAGTGGTGGTAGGCATGTACACCTCATGCCAGCCGGGGAGGTACCACCACCCTTACCATGGGCTCCTTAATATTGGGTCTCCGATTTTCTGAGGTCGGTAAGGGCTGCCGGTTACCTTTTCCATCATCCTTAATCTATTCTCATCCTTATTCTTCTTTCTCGCCATCATTGTCTTCCTATCGGATTAAAAGTCCCAAATTAAAAAATAAGATGGCTGTGGTTTCTATGGTAATAAATTCCGGACGTAAAATCCTGCCCCATTCGGATGTCCGGGAGGGCAGGGCCTTACCAACCTCGGTTATCGAAAGTATCAACTTTCTGATTCACTACTGCAACATCCGCGGTATCAGGTCTCATCTTAATGCTATTCACCAACATCTTGAATAATTACAACCTGATATTTTGTTTCTATCTGAAACACAAGTCTCCTCTGAAAGCTCCGAGTCACCCGACTTGCAATTTCCTCAATACCACCTTCACTCTAACTTTCGATATAAAGGAGGTGTATGTGCCTACATCAAGGACAGAATTGCTTGCAAGTGGGTTTCTTTCTTAGAAAATAACAATTTTAACGTGATTTGGTTTAAACATTCTGGTCCTAATTTTCTGAAATTCTACTGTTGCATTTATAGGTCTCCTAATGACAGTAACTTTCAAGACTTCTTTGATAACCTTAGTATGAAAGTTGACTATCTCCTGTGTCAGTTTCCATCTTGCGATATCTCAATTGTAGGCGATTTCAATGTTCATAACTCTAATTGGCTTCAGTTTTCATCTACTACAAATCCTGCTGTGTAGAAAGATTTGCTGTTTCATGCGATCTCACACAAATGATTTCTGAACCCACAAGAATCCCTGATATCCCTAACCATACTCCTCACCTTCTAGATCTCTTTCTTACATCAAACCCTCTTGTTTATAAAACTTCCGTTTGTTCGCCTTTAGGTCTATCCGACCATTGTCTAATAGAAATCATTTCTACCGTACCTAATTCCACTGTTATTCGCAAAACCAATAGAAACTTGTAGTGTTTTAAGTCAGCTCCATGGAGTGATTTACGGGATTTCTTAGCAACCTTTCCATGGCGTGAATATTGTTTTAAGTCGTCCTCTTCTTCGGACATCGCTCTTTCAGTATCTGAAGTCATCCTCATGGGAATGGAGTTATACATTCCAAAAAAACAGTACCGTATAGGTCATTCACGTTCCCATCCCTGGTTCACTAAGGCTTGTGCTGATGCAATATCTTTAAAAACTAAATATTACATTAAATGGAAATCTAATAAATCGATCGACAGTCATGTGGAATACGTTGGTGTTAGAAATATCTGCAAAAGTGTCATCACTAAAAACTAAAAAGTTGTTCGGACAACGAAAATGCAATGAACTAGCTACATCTCCTTTAGGCAGTCGTAAATTTTGGTCTTTAGCTAAAGCCATTAGTAAAAACTTTGGAACGTCTTCATTTCCCCTCCTGACATCTATTGACGGATCGGTAGTTGCTGATTCTGTAGACAAAGCCAATGCTTTTGTGGATTTGTTTGCATCAAACTCGTGTTTCAATTATTCTGGAAAATATGTGACCCTAGTCAACTCTTCTTCATACGCTATGAAACCAATTCATTTTCGGTACAAGCTCTTGGAATCGATCATCAGTAGGCTTGATCTCAATAAGGCGACTGGCCCAGACGGTATCCCAGCTATTGTCTTAAAGAAATGTTCCTCCGAACTAGTACCAGTCCTATCTAAGCTCTATACGATCTCTATGTCTTCTAGGAAATTCCCTTCATCATGGAAGTTAGCAAATGTTCAACCTACTCCCAAATAAGGGGATAAGACCGATCCCTCAAACTACCGATCAATTGCCATCACTTCCATTTTGTCTAAACTCATGGAAAAAGTCATCAATCTTCTCACGTTCCTTGAAACTAACAAACTCCTTAGTGACCACCAATATGGGTTTAATCAAAGTCGTTCTACAGGCGATCTTCTTTCATATGTGACCCAAGTTTGGAACAATACAGTAGAGCAGTCCGGTGAAACAGTGGTAGTCGCTTTAGATATCTCAAAGGCCTTTGACCAAGTTTGGCATAAGTATTTACTTGCAAAACTCACCTCGTTTGGGTTAAATGATACGCTCATCAACTGGGTTTCTAGTTTCCTTGATAAAAGACGAATACGTGTCGTAGTTGATGGCTTTTTTTCAAAAGAAGTTAGAATTAACGCGGGCGTACCACAGGGATCTGTTATAGCGCCTACACTTTTTCTGCTGTACATAAATGACCTTATTTCTTCAACAAATAATCCCATCCATTGCTTTGCTGACGATAGCACTCTTCACTGTAGATCATCTCAGTCTACTCATAGTGATAATCCACCTTCTATGTCAAATAAAGAAATTAAAGCTGAAATGGCAAATTCAATCAACAAAGACATTCAACGTATTCTCGAATGGGGAAGCAATAATCTAGTTAAATGTAATGCTAACAAAACTCAGTGTTGCTTTATGTCCGCCAAAGAAGATCGATGATTTCCTGTTGTAAGTATGAATGGCTCAGTTCTTAAGTTTTCAGACTCTATTACTGTGTTGGGTATGACTGTATCTCCCATGGGTTGACCATCTTCTGTCAGCTACCAAAACAGCTGCTCGTAAAATAGGCTTTTTGTACAGATCTAAGCAGTACTTTACCTCTCGACAACTCCTTCTGCTGGATAAGGCCCAAATTCGGCCTCATCCGGAATATAATTCTCACCTCTGGGTTAGTGCTCCCCAATACGCTCTCGATATCGTTGATCGTATTCAAAAGAGAGGGATTAGGCTTATAAATAACCCATCCTTAACTTATCACATACAGTCCCTTGAGCATAGAAGGATGGTTTCAGTTCTTTCTCTGTATTATCGTTATTACAACGGCTATTGTGCTGCTGAAGTATATTCTTTGATACCATCTCGGCTATCTTTGCGAGAAACACTCGGCTCGCATCATCAGTATGCAGTACAAATCTCCACTTGTCGTACCAAACGGGCGCAATCCACATTTTTCTACACGGTATCTAAACTCTGGAATGATCTCTCTAGTTCCTGTCTTCCTCTCACTTATGATATGAGAAAATTTAAGGTAGCTGTTCATAGGCATCTATTGGCAATTCATTATCCCTCTATCCATCTTCCTAAGTGTTCCTGAGTGCTTTAGCACGATAGGCCTAATTTAACCTGTTCAGGTCCACAATCATAAAAAAAAAAGTTAAAATAAGGGAAAAAGAATTAATTGGTCATCACTATAGTTCTACATTTTGCAACCAACCTTTTAATTCTAGTTTAAAAGTTTTAGCTCTACTTGGATATTTATTATCCGTAGGAATGGAATTAAATAATTTAAGTATCGCACATCTTAATCTCCTTTCACCATATTTGTTATAATTACGAGGTATGTAATATAAAGAGTTTTGATTAAAAGTAGTGGCGGATACAGTTATGTTAAAAATCTGAACTTACGAAGCTGTAGGTTTTGGATAACGCTGAGTTCAAATATAATATTATCCTGAACGTGGCACTTCCGGTTATACCGGAAGCAGACGTCAACTTTGTTATTTTAAATGGAACCTAATATTTTTTATTTTATTTTATTTTATTTTATTTTATTTTATTTTATATTATTCTATGCTATTCTATTCTATGCTATTCTATTCTATTCTATTCTATTCTATTCTATTCTATTCTATTTTATTTTACTTTATTTTATTTTATATTATTCTATTCATTCTATTCTATTCTATTCTATTCTATTCTATTCTATTCTATTCTATTCTATTCTATTTTATTTTATTTTATTTTATTTTATTTTATTTTATTTTATTTTATTTTGTTTTATTTTATTTTATTTTATTTTATTTTTTTAATTTTATTTTCGAATTCTACATGAAATTCTAGATAAAATTTGTGCACAATGTCCTATACCAAAAATGAGGTATTTTCGAGATATTTCGATTTTTTTAAAAATTTTGAAAAAATCCTAGTGCACAGTGAATAACGATATCTCCATTAATAACGAAGCTAGTGACTTGAAATTTTAACCAATAAATAACAAGCGCTTGTCCGTTAACTCCATATATCCATCTCATAGATATTTCATACAGGGTGTTTTAAACTTAGCCGCCAACATGCATAACTTAAATCATTTATAAGTTGCTTACTATAAATAGAACACCCTGTATTTTATTACATTTTCCGCTGTATTTTTTTAAGCCAATTCGTTTGGTATCGGTATTCCCTATACCTAAATCCAAACCACTTTTGAGATATTTTATTATCTTAGTTAAAACATAACAATACTTAATTGTTTCAACATTAGTAAAGGGTAGACCATGGCTGCCAAAGATTTGATAGTTAGAACGTTAATTGTTTATGTTGTTTGGACAGTTTTATTTACCAGTTTGTATTTCATAGTAAATAATGGCAAATGTAGGATTTATTAATGATGATTTTTTAAATCTTATTATTATTTACGGCGAGTGTAATAGAATTGTTGAACGGACTTGCCGTGTTTTTGCAGAAAGATATCCAAATCGACCAAATACAGCTGATGATATTGTAAGAAGATTGCTTAAAACTGCCGTCAATTTGGTCAATTTAAGACAAAATTAATAAAAATAAACCCCTAGTGGACAGTGACATAAACGAAATTAATGTTTTGGGTTATTTTACGGCCTCTCCAAATGCCTCCATTAGAGACTGTGAGAGATCTTACTTTGTCGACGAGAACAATTCATCGCATTGTAAAAACACAAATGGAAACCATTTTCATATCATTTAGTGCAACACCTACAATTAGGTGATCTTTCCCGAAGGGTAGAATTCTGTGAATGGTTTTAATGACCAAGACCCAAGAGGATGAAAACTTCATAAAACAAGTTATATGGTGTGATGAAGCAAAGTTTAGCAAAATAGAATATTTAATCGACATAATTCCCATTTTGGCCTAACGACAATCCACATGTTAGTAGAGAACGTTATTTCCAAGATAGTTGGAGTTTTAATTATTTTTGTGCAATAAAAACGATAAAATTTTTGCATTAAAATTTTATGATGAAAATTTAAATGGCAATGATATTGCCACATTTTAGAAGAAGCCATACGACCGGCGTTACATACTTTAAGAAATGGAGGGCGGCTTCAGCTTGGTATCAGTAAGATGGAGCACGTTCTCATAACTTTGGGCCTGTTGCGCAGCATCTTTACGGCATGTTTGATGATAGATGGATTGCCAATCAGGGTCCGTTTCGTTGATCAGCTCGCTCTCCTGATTTGCCACCTCTAGATTTTGGTATTTGGGGTTACATTAAAATCAGGTATTTTCCAAACCTGTTACGTCAACGGAAGATATGATGCAGAGAGTATTACTTGATTTTAATTCTCTAACACCCGACTATATTTCCAGAATTACAAGACATAACTCAATGAAAAGGATTCATAAATGTTTAGAAGTAGATGGTGCCAATTTTGAACACTTATTATAAAACTTTATTTGTTTAATATTACATTTAGTTATTTTTGTTTGTAAGTTATCTAATTAAATTAATACAAAATACCAATATCCACAATTAATAATCCTTTCAGGCTATTGGTTACTTTTCAGAATTAATAACTTATGAAAAATAACAAAATATCACCTTAAATAACTGAAATCATGGCCTACCCTTCACTAATGTTGAAATAACTAAGTGTTGTTATGTTTTAACTAAGATAATGAAATATCTCAAAAGTGGTTTGGATTTAGGTATAGGGAATACCGATACCAAACGAATTGGCTTAAAAAATACAACGGAAAATGTAACAAAATACAGGGTGTTCTATTTAAAGTAATCAACTCATAAATGATTTAAATTGTGCATGTTGGCGGCTAAGTTTAAAACACCCTGTATGAAATATCAATGAGGTGGATATATGGAGTTAACGGGCAAGCGCTTGTTGTTTATTGGTTACAATTTCACGTCACTAGCTTCGTTATTAATGGAGATAGGTATCGTTATTCAATGTAGACTAGGATTTTTTCAAAATTTAAAAAATCGAAATATCTCGAAAATACTTCATTTTTAGTATAGGACATTGTGCACAAATTTTATCTAGAATTTCATGTAGAATTCGAAAATAAAACAAAAATGTTAGGTTCCATTTAAAATAACAAAGTTGACGTCTGCTTCCAGTATAACCGGAAGTGCCACATTCAGGACAATATTATACTTGAACTCAGCGTCGTCCAAAACTTACAGATTCGTAATATCAGATTTTTAACATAACTGTATCCGCCATTACTTTTAATCAAAGCTCTTCGCGCCACACCCTGTAGATCTTTACGAGTTTGATAAGTTTGGACCAATGGTATTTTAATTTCATTATCTGCATAGTACGCAAGTATATTAAGGTGTTTGTAGTATCATCTAGGTGTTAGTGCATCGGTTTTCTTTAATATCTCGTTTTTTCTACACGGTGCTTTCCATGGATTAGTTGTACTAGTTGAACTTGTAAACATTCCAGCTTATTCATGTGCACAGGGCTGCACATCCCCACACTCGTACAGCATATTTTAAGACGGATTTTACTAATGCCTTGTACCTATAAGCATAGTCTTAATGCTTGTGTATGTTTTTAATAATTACAAACAATCGGTAACTTTTCAGTTTTCATATACAAGTAATCAATATGCTGTCATATTTGAGTATCTAGTATAATTCCTAAATACATTGTTTCAGACACTTTCTTTATTGAGTTGCAGGTACAGTTTGATTGCTTAGTTTTACAATCACATGAGTGTAAAACAATACTTATAGAAGAAGGTTTTTCCATGTGTGACGTAGGAATAACATGGTTGTAGTTTTCGGCATTTATAAAAGATTTCTGTGGTGCATCCACCGAAGATATTGTTAAGGTATTCTTGCAGTACAAATTGGCATGTCTCAACATCATTATGTGCATAAATAAGAACTGCATCGTCAGCAGTCTTAGCTTCTTTAAAAATACTATTTATGTATACCAAAAATAATATTGGGCCCAAGATTCCTTGTGGAATGCCGTACATATTTTCTTCTATTTTTACAATAAATGTCCTGTTGTTTAAATAGCTAGCATACCATTTGATATACCTTCCTTTAATCCCAATTTGTTCGAGACAACTAAGAAGTATACTGTGGCTTACTCTATCAAATACTTTCGATATATCGATAAAAATGCTATGGTATATTTACATTTATCCAGCTGGTTATTAATATAGTCAGTCACTAACATCAGTAGGTGCTCGGTATTTTTCTTTCTTAAAGCCATATTGATTTTGATTAATTATGACGTTATCTTGCAAGTATGTGTTCAAATGTTTATCAACATACAGTTCAATAATTTTTCAATAGTTAGTAATATACTTATCGCCCTGTAATTGTTTAGGTCCATTTGTTCGCCCTATTTAAATATTTGCCTTATAATTGAAATTTTAAGTGCAAGGACACATTTATTAGGTTTGATATAACATTTTTAAACATATCTACATTATTTTTTAAATCAATACTCCGTATCTTATCAATTTCTATCGATTTATTAATATTTATCTTTTCAATTATGTCTTTAATTGTACTTACAGTGGATAATGAGATATGAAACGAGCAGTGTTCTTCAGATTTTGCAGCTTCTCATTTTAATTTATGTTTCACGTTTTTAATAAGTTTTCGATTTGATAAGAAAACGTGCCAGAGAATTTTTCAATCAAATCTTTTTTATTATACATTTTTCCTAGCGAATTTAATAATTTTGTGTTTAAATTTTTTGTATTTCTGTTGAATAATAATTAATTTCATTCCACATCAATCTTGTGTTGTTTATATTTGTTTTAAATCTGTATAAGATTTTTGTCCTACACTTCTTACTTTATTTGAGAACACGAAGAACCATGGGATTTTAGAAAACACTTTCTTTATTAACACAATTGAATTTCAATACAAAACTACGCTAATATTACACAATGTCCGACTCCAACAGAATTCGTGAAATTCTTACAAAAGCAAATAGTAATTAAATGTACACATAATTTAAGCGAGAACGAGAGAGACATTTTTTAAGCTTAGGATATGATTATTTTTAGAGATTGAGAGTGTATTTTCGGAGAATTAATAGATATTTATGTATTAACGACATAATCAGAAGATTATGGCTCGAGGGAACGTTAAAAGCCCGACGCGAAGCGGAGGGCTTTTATATTCCTGAGAGCCATAATCTACAATTATGCCCGTGGTACATACAATGTTTTATTTTATTTTGCACCATGAAACTGGAACAAGATTTTAAAAGATTCAGTATTTTCGGCAAGTTTTAAATGCAAATGCAGTGAAATAAAGTCGACAGTAGGCTAATTTGTTGTTACTAAGATACTGTGATATTGCTATTATATATCATGTCATGTGTTTGCTGTCAATCATGCTGCTTAGCATCAATGACATTTCCGTGCTATCAAGACCACATTACGCCCGCATTTGGAGGCATATAAAGAACATTATGGTGGCAAAATAAAATAAAATAAATTATGAAACGTTTGTGAAAAACTAAACTAACTCGTTTTACATTTTTTCCCTAACTACAACAACGCAATTCATTTTACATTATATATTTCTTCAACAATCCACGATTTTCCATTACATCTTTTGTTTTTATATTATTTATCTGTCGTCAAAGAGTGTTCGGTATATATTTCGTCAAAATTATGTATATATTCTCAATAAATATGTTCACATCCTCATTTTCAGTTACTTTCCAATCGGTATTGTACATTGCCTTTAACAATTTATCCTCATGGTGCCTTTTTCTTACGAAGTTGGTGGTCGAATCAGATTTTGCAATAGTGTTTGTTTCTAACTTTATACAAACTGGAAAGTGGGCAGATATTTTGTGAGTAATTACAGCAGATGGTTATTTTTCATATAAGATCGTATAAAAGTATGATCTATTAATAATTTCCATCTCTTACCTCTTCACGAATTGCCTCATCAATGACAGAGGTAAACCCTTTTCCTATCAGCATATTGGCATACAAATGTACATTAGGGTTTTCTCATCTAATAAATTGTTGTTAGTGTCTCCTACTATGATCATATTATTACACGAATCGTTTGTTATTAAATCTTACAGTTCATTAATAAAATTTTTAACATTCGTTTCTGGTGGTTTATATATAAAAATTATTTCAGATGGTTATTGTAAGTAATATGACTAATTGTTACATTTAGGTACTCAAAGTTCATAGTATAAGATTTTGTTTCATTAAATAGCAAATCTTCTTTCAGGTAAAGAGCCAATCCACCACCAGTTTTGCTCTTTCTAATTTTTTGTACGCAACGGTAGTTCTCAATCTTAAAACATTGCTCATATTGTTGTGTTAAATTTATTTCAGATAGCAATATTAAGTGAAATTCGCTTAATTTAAACAAAATTTGCAATTCTTCAAAATATTTCCTCAAAGATAAGACGTTCAAATGAAATAATTCAAAAGCATTTTTACGTTCGACTTTCATTTTTTATGAACGTGTTCCACTCGAGTAAATCTGCACAATTTTTAAATGTGTATAAACAATTTCAGTCAAAGTTTAGATCCATTTTTGGTAATTAAAGGTAAGGATGCAGCTTCTATTAAAATATTTCTATATGTACAGGGTGGTTCATTTTCGATGTTTTCTTATGAGAAGTACCCTTTCTATTACAGATAGACAAAAAGTAGTATGGGGTCCTTGCGCTTGATTTTGGTGTTAATTAAGATTCAATAGTCATAATCAAGATATCTCTGACCGTTATTGCGCAATTAGCCAAAATTGAAAAATGGCGATTTTGAAAAACGGATAACTTTTTTATTTCTAAATGTATCGACAAACTGTAAAAACATTCTTAAGGCACTTTTTTAAGTAGAATCCGGTAGTGTATCCACATTTTTAATACTTCCTTAATTTAAAAAGATATGACATAAAGTTGTATTTTTTTATATGGAAACCATAGTTGGCTATAACATTTTTTAAATGACATTTTTTTGTGCTTTTCAAAAATATATAACATTTCTATGCTATTTTAATAATTAATTAATTTTTTAAGTTTTTCTTATTTACGTTTTATATTAAAAATACACAGTGGGCATAGGAGGCTGATATTTATTGAAGTAAAAACAAATCATACCTATCTGTCAAATAATAAATTAAAAATTCGAAGTGTGTAACAAAGTGATCTTGGAATTTAGTTATTAACATGACTATTTGTACAAATTCAGAGAAATTTGGCATGTTAAAGTGTTTTATATTATCCGAAGGTGATAAGAATGTGGCATCGGAATTATAGTTACAAAACTTTCCTGAAAGGCAGCGACCAAATAAAAATATTTTGAACGGTATAGTTAATAGAAATTAAAATTTTTGCTAGGTCAAAACAATATCTTAATTAATTTTAGGTTACAGAAAAATTTAATTGAATTCGGTTCTTTTAAAAATCCCAATCCAAAAACTTACTTTAAACGAAGACATTCTGAAGAAAATTCAATGGTCGTCTTAGGACAAGTCGAAGCAGAGCCAACAATTTTATCTAGAGAAATGGTTAATCTAGACGTGTCTCGAAGCAGAGCCCTTTGAATTTTAAAGAAACACACGACGACAGAAGGCGGCGTACTGAGTTTTGTAACTGGTATGTACGTCAGTGCCAAAATATACCTAATTTTTCAAACTCTATTAGGCGAGACGCATATCAGTAGTGATGGCATTTTTAATAATCACAATATACCTTACTGGGCAGCTACTAACTCTCATGTCAGTGTCGTTCGCAGGAGGCAAGGAAATTTGGAATAAATGTGGTGCTGCATTAAAACGGACGTTTTATTATCATGCGTATGAAGGAACATTAAACTCAATGGAATATCTCGATATTCTACGAATTCATTTGGAGGGATTTCTACAGTCTTCCTTTAACACAATATTGCAATGTCATATTTCAGCAAGGCTGAGCTCCGCGCATAATTCCGTGCAGTTAGTGACCACTTAAATTTACGTTTTCCTAATAGCTGGATGGGAACGACAGCGCCAATTTTGTGGCCTGCTCGTTCACCTGATCTTTCGCCTCTAGATTTATTTTTATGGGTTTTTGAAAACATTGTGTACAAAAGAACTAATAATACTGTGAATGAGTTAAAAGAAAGTATTCTTGTGACTTTTACGCAATTATGTATAATATGTATATATATGATATATATATATATATATATATATATATATATATATATATATATATATATAACTATAAATTCAATTAGAAGACGATGCGAAGTCTGCATCCAAAAGAGGCGCACAATTTGAATAATAGTAATAGTAGTAGTTTTAGTGTGTTTTTGTGTTCATATTTTTGTTCGTCTATAGAATTAGATGTTTACATACGTACAAAAATTGATTTGTTGTTAGCTTTTCATAATTTCGGATGATGTTATATTGTTTATTTTCATTTCATTTCAATTTGCATTTGAGGTTTTTAATAATTTTATATTCAGTTTTATATTTTATAATTTGTTACCATTCCACAAGAACAACATTACAATTAATCTTATTTGAATTACAAAATGTCTCTAAAATATTTTACTGAAAGTGAAATTTCTTTTTGAGTAGAATATCTTCTTTCAATTTTATATCTGGTTTTCTAAGCCAACTGTTATACTTAATAAATATACCAATTAAGAAAAACTTAAAAAAATCAATTAATTATTAAAATAGCATAGAAGTTTTTAAATAACAAAAAAATTTCATTTAAAAATGTCATAGCCAACTGTGGTTTCTATATAAAAAACCGTGGTTTCTATATAAAAAATACAGCTTTACGTTATATCTTTTTAAATTAAGCAGGTATTAAAAATGTGAATGCACCAGCGGATTCTACTTAAAAAAAGTGCCTTAAGAATGTTTTTACAGTTTGTCGATACATTTAGAAATAAAAAACTTATTCAAGTTTTTCCAAATCGCCATTTTTCAATTTTGGCTAATTGCGCAGTAACGGTCAGAGATATCTTCATTGTGACTATTGGATCTTAATTACCACCAAAATCGAGCACAAGGACTTATATTACTTTTTGTCTATCTGTAATAGAAAGGGTACTTCCTATAAGAAAACATCGAAAATGAACCACCCTGTACAATATTAAAAATGTGTATTCGTAATCTATCGGCGTTAATTTATTTAGAAATTCAGCAATAAACTAAAAATTATGCTTGAACCAAATAAACATTGTTATGTAATCTTAAGATATAAAAGTTTTAAGGTGCAAAAGATTAAGTGGGAATTACACGATGTACCTATCAATGTAACTCAGTGAGTTAATCATGACCGCTTTTTATTCTCATTTTTTTTAATTAGAACATTACCATTTTTCACCCACACAAAATTATATTCAAATTCAGCCGCCTTTTACGAGTTTCGCGATATATCAACCTTTTTCCGGGGTCAAGTTGTCATTAAAGAAAATGAGATTAACCTTCTGATCGCTATTGTTTAAGTTTCGCCACCAAGCTTTGCCTTTAATAATAACTGTGGTTTATCTACCCCATTATATGTTTTAACAAGAAGGAAATCTCTTTTTAATGCCATTGTACTCTCAGATTTAATTTTAACAACAGAGCATCCTATTTTATGCAAGATTTCTTCAAGCTTCTCTTCCGGGGTAGCCATATCTTCTTTTCCAATTTCGTGTACTTCCAGATATTTTCTACGCTTACGTTGTTACAGTTTTCCTATTCTGTTTGATAATAATTCAATTTGTCTATCTCTATTCTCCATAGATCGTCTCAAAGTCCTTACCTCATCTTTCAATAATTTATTATCATTGCAAATTTCCTTTATCGATACCTTTAAATAGTTAACTTCCGAAGAAAGTGAATCTATTGACTGAAGTAATTTATCAAACAAGTTTTTCAGTGGGGGACTAATTTGCTCTTCAATTTCAGATAATTCCTTATCAATTTCTATCTCTGGTCCAGATTGCGGGTTGCGCTTACAGTTTGACTACTAGGCTTAATTTCTCTACAATTTACATATCTCTAGTTTTGTTTCGCAATTTTAGATTTTGATGTATATGTTCGTTCAGACATTGAACAGGTATAATAGTAATCATAATTGTATCCATTACATTTAACCTCACTTTCACTTAAAGGTTCATCACAGTGATAACAGTTCATGATACGCGGTCAAATATTCGTAATGTTAATAAAATGCTTATCTTTGTTGGGGTTTTTAATGGTGTATTTAAATTATACAACCTAAACGTTTCGATAACACTTACAGTTATCTTCGTCAGTAGTAATATTTGTAAAATTGTTAAAATGTAAACAATTTTGTCAAAGTTGAAAAATTAAAACATAAACATCAGCCTGCTATTAATATAACAGTTTGAGAAACATATAAAGCCAACTATAAAAATTAAATTTTAAATTTTAGTAAAAAATAACTAGAGGTCATTAAAAATGAAATATTGTTAAACTGCCTTAAAGAGGACAAACCAGAACACTCTCTACGACGAAAGCTAACAATGAAATTTGTCAGCCAAAAACACATTCAATAAAATTTAATCGAGTTATGATGTAAGTGTATAGTTGTGAAAAACTTCAATTTGAAAATGAAAGACGTATTTACAAATCCAAACATCACATCAAATAAAATAACCCAGTTAAATCTAACAAAGAGATATCTTTATCAATAATTGGAAGTGTTATTAACAATGAAAACACAATGCAGAACGTTTTTGTAATTTTCAATTTTAATTTAATTTCAACTACTGATGTTAAATTTTAGTGCTGTGGTAATTTAACATATAATTGGTAAAGCATTTACTTGAAGGTCTAGGAAAAGCACAGCAGAAACCTAGACATACCAAAAGCTAAAATTAAAATAAAAATTAAGACGTATCATTATGCTTTTTTTAATTAAGACGTAGCATATGGTATAGTATACTAAAATAAAATGTTAATTTTTATTATGTAATTAAATAATCGATGAATTGACAACGTAAGCTTGTAGGAATAATTAGAGAATAGTCAATTATGTTTAGAATAGTGAATAGAACGGTAGAATACAAAAGATGGAAATAAATAACAGTAGATATACTTTAATAAATTAATTAAACATATAAATATATAATTATTGTATGGCGACCCTTTGCCAGTTCAACACCAGTTAAATAAGAATAGTTTTAAAATGGGAAAATTGCAATCCAAAGAAGTCAATGAACAAGTGGTAATTGCCCAAACGGCTGGTCGCGACGCAGTGAGTAGATCGAGTAATGATTTGTCGGATGAGCACCAACATGTTGGGTTTTTTGGGAAAATTAAAAAAAATTTCGAAAGGAAAACTGCAGAATATGGGAAAAATGAGGCAGTAATGGATTTGTGAGTGACCTAATTATACTATAGGTAGATGAACTTTATTTAAATTGCGAAAACGTTTAGATTACATACAGGTATAACAATTTTATAATTAGTACCTAATCATTGTTACAAATAATGTTTCATTAAAATAGAACTTAAGTATGTCAATTGAGATTAAAATATGAATTAAACACTGGGTGAGCCATAATATTTGAAAAATTTAATTATTGTATTTAATGGAAAATTTAAAAATTGTTGAAATTTTTCAAAGATTAACTCAAATAAAAATTCATTTTGGAAAATTAAATCAGGACAACAGAAAAGGACCTCAAGTTTCAGTTAAAATAGAGGAAACAAAAACTGTATATTCTAAGTTAAGTTTTGACTTAAAGGTTCTTAAAAATTTAATTGCAAAGACACAATTAAGCGAAACTGAAATTTTAACTTATAAACATTATAGAATTCGGAAAAGCTCAAGAAAAGATAAACCCTGAATTGGACCAACAAACTACAACACGAAACACATCAGACATAAAAATGACGACTTTTGACTTAAAAGTGGCTGTAAGTCTTTTACCCGTGATGGACAATACTGAGGAAACAACAAATAGATTAATCGATGAACTTTAAGATCCTATGCTTAATGGCAATGATAAAGTATTATTAATTCATTTTATTCTAAAAACACGTTTATCTAATTCGGCGAAATTAAGGTTAGCTAGTTCATATGTATCAACTTCAGATTTAGTAAAGGATATAAAAACGTATTTATTAACAAAACAATCAGATACCGCCCTGCAAGCAAAATTAGTCCGGGCTACGCAAAGAGAAAAGTCTATAGAAAATTTTGGCAAAGAACTTGAAGGCCTTTTCGTAAATCTAACCATTAGCCAAGCTAATGGAAATACTGAGTCCTTTTCGGTTTTAAAACCAATTAACGAAAAAATGGAAATAAAGCGATTTGCTGAAGGTTTAAGACATCAAAGATTAAGTGTAATTATTTCAGCGAGACATTTTTCTTCTCTAAAGAAAGCAATAAGAGCTGCTCAAGATGAAGAAATAAATTCCCAAAATTCTTCATAAACTTTTATGATAAATAAAAAAGAAAGAGGAAACTTTCGTGGAAATTTTCCGAGCAGTTCCCGTTCCCATGCTTTGAATAATTACAATGAAATTGTTTCCCATAAACGATACAATAATTATAATAATTTGAATAACAATAATCGCCAAATGCCACGAACTGAATATTTTCATAGAAGTTTGAGAGGTTATTGTTCATTTACACGCGGATATATGAGAGGTTCAAGAGTACCGCGACAAAATGTACGATTTGCAGAGGGTAATTCTATTATTTCTAATAATAATGAACGTATAGGGTCCACACATCAAGATAACGCTAATTCTAGCAAATTCTTTCGTCCCTAAAAATAATTATTATACTGAGTGTAGTGAAATATTCACATATTCTCCAAACTATTCAAATTCAGTTAATTTATATTTAAACAATAAAAGTTTTTTCTCCATGCCAGCTGGGGAGGTACCACCACCCTTACAATGGGCTCCTTAATATTGGGTCTCCGATTTTCTGAGCTCGGTAACCGGCAACCTTTTCCTTGCATCCTTAATCTATTCTCATCCTTATTCTTCCTTCTCGCCCTCACTGTCTTCCTATCGGATTAAAAGTCCCAAATTAAAAAATAAGATGGCTGTGGTTTCTATGGTAATAAATTCCGGGCGTAAAATCCTGCCCCATTCGGATGTCCGGGAGGGCAGCGACCACGGTCATAGAAAGTATCAACTTTCTGATTCACTACTGGAACATCTGCGGTATCAGGTCTAATCTTAATTCTATTCACCAACATCTTGAACAATTACAACCTGATATTTTGTTTCTATCTGAAACACAAGTCTCCTCTGAAAGCTCCGAATTACCCGACTTGCAATTTCCTCAATACCACCTTCACTCTAACTTTCGATATAAAGGAGGCGTATGTGCCCACATCAAGGACAGAATTGCTTGCAAGAGGGTTTCTTCCTTAGAAAATAAAAATTTTGACGTGATTTGATTTAAACATTCTGGTCCTAATTTTGTGAAATTCTACTGTTGCATTTATAGGTTTCCTAATGACAGTAACCTTCAAGACTTCTTCGATTACCTTAGTATGAAAGTTTCCTTCTTGCGATATCTCAATTGTAGGCGATTTCATTGTTCATAACTCTAAATGGCTTCAGTTTTCATCTACTACAAATCCCGCTGGTCATAGTGCAGAAACATTTGTTATTTCATGTGATCTCACACAAATGAACCCACAAAATCCCTGATATCCCTAACCATACTCCTCATCTTCTAGATCTCTTTCTTACATCAAACCCTCTTGTTTATGAAACTTCCGTTCTTTCGCCTTTCGCCACTGTTGTTCGCAAAACCGATAGAACCTTGTGGTGTTTTAAGTGAGCTCGAGTAATTTACGGGATTTCTTTGCAACCTTTCCATGGCGTGAATATTGTTTTAAGTCATCCTCTTCTTCGGACATCGCTCTTTCAGTATCTGAAGTCATCCTCATGGGAATGGAGTTATACATTCCCAAAAACAGTACGGTATAGGTCATTCACGTTCCCAACCCTGGTTAAATAAGGTTTGTGCTGATGCAATATCTTTAAAAATAAATATTACATTAAATGAAAATCTAATAAATCGGTCGACAGTTGTGTAGAATACGTTGGTGCTAGAAATATCTGCCAAAGCGTCATCACTAAAATTAAAAAGTTGTTCGAACAACAAAATGCAATGAACTAGCTACATCTTCTTTAGGCAGTCGTAAATTTTAGTCTTTAGCTAAAGCCATTAGTAAAAACTTTGGAACATATTCATTTCCCCTGACATTTATTGACGGATCGGTAGTTGCTGATTCTGTAGACAAAGCCAATCTTTTGTGGATTTGTTTGCATCAAAGTCGTGCCTTAATGATCCTGGAAAAGATGTGCCCCTAGTCAACTCTTCTTCATACGCTATGAAACCAATTCATTTCCGATACAAGCTCTTGGAATCGATCATCAGAGGCTTGATCTGAATAAGGTGACTGGCCCAGACGGTATCCCAGCTATTGTCTTAAAGAAATGTTCCCCTAACTAGTACCAGTCCTATCTAAGCTCTATACGATCTCTATGTCTTCTGGGGAATTCCCTTCATCATGGAAGTTAGCAAATGTTCAACCTATTCCCAAAAAGGCGATAAGACGGATCCCTCAAACAACCGACCAATTTCCATCACTTCCATTTTGTCTAAAATCATCGAAAAAGTCATCAATCAGCAACTGCTCACGTTCCTTGAAACTAACAAACTCCTTGGTGACCACCAATATGGGTTTAGGCAAAGTCGTTCAACAGGTGATCTTCTTTCATATGTGACCCAAGTTTGGAACATTACAGTAGAGCAGTCCGGTGAAACAGTTGTAGTCGCTTTAGATATCTCAAAGGCATTTGACCAAGTTTGGCATAAGTGTTTACTTGCCAAACTCACCTCGTTTGGGTTAAATGATACGCTCATCAACTGGGTTTCTAGTTTCCTTGATAAAAGACAAATACGTGTCGTAATTAATGGCTTTTTTCAAAAGAAGTTAGCATTAACGCGGGCGTACCACAGGGATCTGTTATAGCGCCTACACTTTTCTGCTGTACGTAAATGACCTTATTTCTTCAACAACTAACCCCATGGATTGCTTTACTGACAATAGCGCTCTTCACTGTAGTTCATCTCAGTCTACTCATAGTGATAATCCACCTTCTATGGCAAATCAAGAAATTAAAGCTGAAATGGCAAATTCAGTCAACAAAGACATTCAACGTATTCTCAAATGGGAAGTAATAATCTAGTTAAATTTAATGCTAACAAAACTCAGTGATGCCTTGTGTCCGCCAAAAAGATCGATCATTTCCTGTTGTAAGTATGAATGACTCAGTTCTTAAGTTTTTATACCCTACTACTCTGTTGGGTATGACTGTATCTTCAAATCTCTCATGAGTTTACCATCTTATGTCAGCTACCAAAAGAGCTGCTCGTAAAATAGGCTTTTTGTACAGATCTAAGCAGTACTTTATCTCTCGACAACTCCTTCTGCTGTATAATGCCCAAATTCGGCCTAATCTGGAATATAATTCTCACCTCTGGGTTAGTGTTCCCCAATACAGTCTCGATATCGTTGAGCATATTCAAAAGAGAGCGATCAGGCTTATAAATGACCCGTCCTTAACTTCTCACATACAGTCCCTTGAGCATAGAAGGATGGTTTCAGTGCTTTCTTTGTATTATCGTTATTACAACGGCTATTGTGCTGCTGAATTATATTCTTTGATACCATCTCGGCTATCTTTGCGAGAAACACTTGTTTCGCTCATTCACAACATCAGTATGCAGTACAAATCTCCACTTGTCGTACTAAACGGACGCAACCCACATTTTCCTACACGGCTTCTAAACTCTGGAATGATCTCCTAGTTCCTGCTTTCCTCTCACTTATGATATGAGAAAATTTATGGTAGCTGTTCATAGGCATCTATTGACAATTCATTATCCCTCTATCCATCCTCCTAAGTGTTCCTGAGTGCTTTAGCACGATAGGCCAATTTAGCCTGTTCAGGTCCATAATCATAAAAAAGACACAGGAGCGTCAATATGTGCTATTAAAGCAGAAAAATTAGATCTAAATAATATTATTTACAAAGAAAGACTTAAGATTAAAGATACAGGAAAGCTAAGATTTAATCAAACATTTTATATTTTCGATAATCTACCGTGATTTAGTGATTTTTTAAAAAAGTATCAGAGCGTAATTAATTTTGAAGATAATTCAGTTTCCTTAAAAAATTTTAATATTAAAGTCATTTTACCTTTACACTCTAAAGGAAAACATATTTTGAACGTACCACCAAGATGAAATCATTTCTTATATAGATACAGGTGTGAATGATGATTGTGTGATTATTCCAGAACAATTGTGTGATGGTGTATTTATTGCGAGTGTTTTAGTAAGAAGAAATTTTAAATACAATAGATACGAGGTTTTTAAGGAATTGTGTTCCAAAAATTGAAAAGGCTAACGCTTATGATCTTTGTCAGTTTAACACTAACAAGGAAATAACTGCAGATAGAATTAAATACTTATTTCTGTTCTTGAAGTTAGATTATTTGAAAGGAGAGGAACGAAATTCAGTTGAAAACATTTGTGCACAATTTTCAGATATTTTTCATTTGCCAAATGATAAACTTTCCGTTACAAATCTTTTTAAACATTCAATTAAATTAAAACCAAACTCGGCTCCGGTATTTGTTAAGCCATACAAGCTCCCACAAACTCAAAAAGAGGAAATAAATAAACAAGTTCATAAATTAATTAGCAAAGGTGTGATTAGAGCAGGACAGTGCGAATGGTCATCTCCTATATTGTTAGTTCCAGAAAAGAGATTTTCAAGTGGTGAGAAAAAAAGTAGAATTTGTATAGATCTTCGTCTTCTTAAACAAAAACTTCAACATGACAAATTCCTACTTCCAAATATTAGTGATATTTTTCACATCTAGACTTTAGTCAAGGATATTATCAATAGTGTTTTTCACGTTTAATGACAATCGCTATGTCAGGATTAAATTACGAAAAGTGTATTGTATACCTGGATGATTTAATTGTGTTTGGTAGAAATTTGCAAGACCGTAGAAAAAAACTTTTGGATGTATTGTATAGGTTACAAAAGGTGAATCTAAAATAAAATCCTTCAAAGTTATTTCATCAGAAGACTTATTGCCAGACCACGAAAAAGTAGCAGCTTTAATAAACTATCCTAGACCATAAAATGTTATGACGTTAATGGAATGGTTGCATTTGGATCATATTATGGAAAATTTATTCCTTTATTGGCAGAAAAAGCCGCTTCTTTAGATAAGTTGTGCAAAAAGTATGCTAGATTTGAATGGACAGACGAATGTAAGAGTGCCTTTAATTTTATAAGAATCCGAAATTTCGCTCAGTATTGGCACGAGATGAAATGCTGAGAAACTTGGTTTTGATAATCAAGAAACTGTAAACGGATGAATTGGTAATTTTAGAAAACGACGAAAATTTGATTTTTATAAAATGGTTAGCTAATATGATAAAATGATAAATGTGACATGTCAAAAAACAAAAACACAAATAAATGTATGAACAACCAATGGTTATGACAACAACAGCTAACTCTACTTTTGAGAAAGTTTATCTAGATATTGTTGGACCATTACCTAGAGATATAAATGATTGTTGTTACATTCTTACACTACAATGTGATCTTTCCAAATTCGTCGAAGCATAACCCTCTAAAAAATAAAGATGCTGTATCAGTCGCAAAGAATTTTGTGGACAATTTCATTTTAAGATAACGAATACCACGAGAAAGTGCTACTGATAGAAGACCTGAATTTATTTCGACAACGATGCGGGAGGTATATGAGTTTCTAAAAATTCAACAAATCCAGTCAACAGCATACCACCATGAAAGTATAGGTAGTTTGGAAAATTCACATAAGGTTCTAGGTGCTTATTTGAGAACTCAAACTCAAAATTATGTTGATTCTTGGAGTTCTTGAGTTCCTTATTGATTTTTCGCTTACAACACGACTGTACCGGTTGTCCCATTTTCGTATGTTTTACGGGGTATCTCGCTTATTTTTAGGTTAGAACCTTGCGGTTTTCACGACACCGTGCTATTCTTTAATGAAACCAAAGGTGCACTAATCAAATTTGTCATAACCATCTTAGTTTGTGTGCTACAGGGTGATTTTGGAAAAATTGCATTTTCAGTCATCCCCTGTGACTCTGTTATTGCCAGACATATTAAAAAGTAAAACTGATTTTTGTAGATTTTTTACGTAGAATCCAATGGCGTACTCAGATTTTCTTTAGAGGTCACAGTTTTGAGATATTGACATAACCTGCTTTTTATGGTACACCCTATATATTTTTTAAATCTGTTTCCCTTGCCAAGAGCTTTTCAAAATGTAGCATAGTCTATATTTATTTTTATAAATAACGTGACAAAATGATTTTTTCTATAATTTACATTGATAATAGTGGATAGCCGTGGGTAACCATGGTAACGCAAAAACAAAATAACGTTCTGCCATTACTTAGGTATTAGATTTTTGAAGTTTCTGCTTCTCTCAAATTATTCCTGGTTTCATTTTCCCAAATTCAGTGCTGATATTTATTGTTATTCGTTGTTTTGTGTATTGTTATCGTTCTTGTTCTTGTTATTGTTGTTGTTGTTTAATTATTTTTGATATGCTCGAAACCAAAAATTTTAAAACTTTGAGAAATGTGATATGAATACCTGCTTCATATTTATTTTCAAATGAAAACGCAGACCAGGCCTTAGAACTCTATCTGAACAGGTCAGTTAATCTTTACCTTAGAATTTGTATTTATTTTATATACCTATTTTGTCATATAGATATCCCGAAAGAAGACAACGCGACAGAAGAGTATTTCAAAAATTAAAATTTAATCTTTGCCAACGTGGATGTTTTGACAAACCTCGACCCCGAGTTTACAACAAAGAGAACGAGGAATCAGAGATCAACGTTTTAGCAGTTGTTCAAGCCACTCCTGAAACCTCGTGCAGGAAAATAGATGAGACCGGTGTGTCTAAAACAACAGTGCAATGGATTTTAAAAAACATAATTCAAACCCTACAAGCATAAACTTGTTCATCATCTGCATCCTGGTAATGCTGAACGTAGATTGGAGTTCTGCAATTGGTTTATAAATATGAAAACTCAGGACAATAATTTTGAAAAAAAAATAATTTGGGCAGACGAGGCACATTTCAGAAGGCAGGTTCGGATTTAATGTCTCCTGCTTTATTTTTAACCGAAAAATAGTTTACAAGATTTATGAAGAAAACCAAACTCTAATGGGCACTTACAAATTCTACAAGAAAAACTATGAACATTTTGTAACATATTCCACTGGCTCAACTGAACGATATATTCTTCCAGCGGGATGGGGCTCCAGCCCACAATGCTAGTATAATACAAAACTGGCTAAATGAACGTTTTCCCAGAAGATGAATTGCAATGGACCTGTTCGATGACCACCACCATCACCGGATCTCTCGGTTTTGGATATGTCAACATGCAACAATTAAAAATTACAACGGAAAATGCTTTTGCAGAATTACGAAGACAACTATTTATTTTGGAAAATGCTATTAAAAGAATGTATAAGCTTTGTGAAACTTGTAGGAGACATAATAGTCTGCAATTTGAACAATATTTGTGATTAATTAATTATTTTATTTTTATCAATGTAAATTATAGAAAAAATCATTTTGTCACGTTATTTATAAAAATAAATATAGACTATGCTATATTTTTAAAAGCTCTTGGCAAGGGAAAGAGATTTAAAAAATATATAGGGTGTTCCATTAAAAAAGTAGATTATGTCAATATCTCAAAAACTGTGACCCCTAAAGAAAATCGCCACTGGATTCTACGTAAAAAATCTACAAATGTCAGTTTTACTTTTTAATATGTCTGACAATAACAGAGTTACAGGGGATGACTGAAAATGCAATTTTCAAAAATCACCCTGTAGCACAAAAACTAAGATGGCAAATTTGATTAGTGCATCTTTGGTTTCATTAAAAAGTAGCACGGCGTCGCGAAAACTGCAAGGTTCTAACCTACAAAATAAGCGAGATACCCGGTAAAACATACGAAAATGGGGCCAACCTATACATATAGAGACAAAATACACACCCTATGAATTAGTTTTTGACAAAAAATGCTATGTACCTAACAACTTACATACACCAGAACCACTGACTAATTTTGATGACTACCCTCTCGAATTAAAACACAGACTAACAAAAGCTCAACAAGAAACCAGAGATAGAGTTTATTAAATTCAAAACAGAAACGAAAACATAACTGTGATAAAAACATCAATCCAATTTCTTATAAAAAAGAAGATTTAACTCTCTATAAAGAGTTTTTAATCGACTGTATATAGTACTTGAAGATTTTTCTCCAAATGTCAAAATAATAAAAAATAATGAAGAAATTATAATACATAAAAATAGAACTAAACCATATAAGAAGCCTTAGTATAGTAAAAAAATGTGATTTGTAATTTTAAAAGTGAACGAATAAAAATAAGGTGAAGTGTAGAATTAATTGTTAGAATCATGCACAGAGTTATAAACAATAATTATTATTATAGTGACATTTTAGCTAATAGGTTAAATTAGCTAAGACCATGGGAAAAAATACTTACCACTAAAGTGGAGAAATTAAGAAAATAAATTGGACAAATGACTGCTTTTCAAAATGGCCACGGAGGAAAGAAGAATATAAATAAAATAATGAGTAGGAATTCAACACACACTATTTATGATTCGCAAAATCAAACTGTACCTCAAGTGATTGATACTCTTAAACAAAACTTACGGTTACAGCTAAAAGGCTTCGTCGATATCGAACATCAGCTAAACGAAAATGAATAATAACCTATTTATCGAAATTTTCAAAAAAACCCAAGTGCAACAGGTAATGGAATTCCTAACCAAGAAGATATGTTCAATTTCTGGTCTACTTTATGGTCAGTGCCTACAAAACATAATAGATCGGCGAGTTGGATCCAGCGTGAATATCAAAGAATGGATTTACTTCCTAACATGATTGAAAATAAAATTTCTTTACCTGAGCTGAATACGGTTATTAGTAAATCGCACAATTGGAAAGCAGCTGGTATTGACAAAATTCAAAATTTTTGGTATAAACGCTTTAAGAGTACACATCCATTTATTGTGCACCACTTTAATACTTTCCTAACAGATCCGTCACTAGTTCCAAAATTTTTCATGCAAGGAATTACTTACCTATTACCAAAGGATAATGATACAAAAATCTAGCTAAATATCGACCTATTACTTGTCTTCCCACAATATACAAGTTCATGTTTAGCTGAGAAGATATACCTTCATTGTGAAAACAATTCAATCATTGCCACGGAACAAAAAGGATGCACTAAAAATTCCTAAGGTTGTAAGGAGCAATTATTAATAGACTCAGTTATTTTAGAACAGGTTATGCACAAACAGCGAAACCTATACACAGCGTTTATTGACTACAAGAAGGCGTATGATTCTGTTCCTCACACTTGGCTCCTTGAGATCCTTCAAATATATAAAGTAAATGTCTCTATTGTAGCTCTACTTAAACATCTGATGTCACATTGGAAGACTCAACTGTATTTTGCAGGAAACAATGGATTAATAGCCACTTCATCTATCCAAATTTTGAAAGGCATCTTTCAGGGTGACTCTCTAAGCCCCTTATGGTTTTGCTTGGCTTTAAATCCTCTCTCTAATTTGTTAAATATTACAGAATGTGGATTTCAGTTAAAAGTCAGCAATAATTTACAACAAACGGTATCTCATTTGTTATATATGGATGATATTAAGTTATATTTTGGAAAACTATCACGTATACGATCTTTGTTGAAGACAGTTGAATTGTTCTCGAAAGATATCAAGATAGGATTTGGACTTGATAAGTGTACAATTCAAACAGCGATTAAAGGTATTCACACGACAACTGGCTTGAATTAGAGAATGGAGAAACTATTGAACCTATGAACGAAAGGGAATGCAACAATCGCTTCGTATACAGCTTAGCCGAATTAAATATCAGACCTTTAAAGCATTCAAATATCGACTTGAAAACATTATGAAAGCACAACTAAGTGGTTACACTTTAGGAATTATTAAGTGGATACTCACTGAAATTGAATCTATTGAGAGAAACATTCGAACAACCATGACAAAATTTTGTGCGCATCATCCACGGGGGGAGAGGTATAATTACCTTAGATTATTTGCAAAAGAAAATTGAGTCAAATCTAAAAAAAATACTTGATTGAAAAATCGAAATCCTCTCGTCCATTTGAAATAGTGGCAACACCTGATGATGGATATACGTCACTAAACCTTTCAACGCTTCAGATAGCTCCAATTTTATCCAAAGAAGAACTTAATATGTTGATAGATCATTGGAAAGCAAAATATATACATGGAAAACACCCTAACGAACTTTTAATGATAATGTAGACGAAATTGCATTCGACTACTGGCTTACTCATGGAGAAATATTTTCTGCAACAGAAGGGTTTATGTGTGCCATACAAGACCAGGTTATTTCAACTAGAAATTATTTGAAATATGTTATCAAAGATCAAACTATATCTGATGGTAGATGTCGAAGATGTTTTATTGTTTCCGAAACCATACAACATATCACAGGTGGATGTACAATATTAGCCAATACCGAATACTTACATCGTCATCACTGTGTTGGTAAAATTATTCACCGAAGAATTGCTCAATCGCTCCAGCTTATAGATGATGTTACAACGCGTACTATCACTATAATCCTGAAAGCGTGTTAGAAAGTGAAACACACCGTTTATATTGGAATAGAACTGTTTTAACGGACAATACCATCTCAGCAAATAGACCTGATATAGTTCTCTTGCACAAGATGAACCGAGCAAGAAGGGATTTACCAATTTGTATCAAGAGTAAAAGAGCAGAGTTATATTCTGCCACAGTAATGAAAAATGATTAAAGCACCTTGTCAATTTATCAGGGTAAAGTTAATGAAAATGTCATATTGCCAAGCATGCTACATCCAACTGTGGCTATAGATGATGGCAAAAAGAAGGAACCTGAGATAGTGTTCTATTACAGTGAAACAAAGTTTGGGGTAGTTGTGTTGGACCAAATGGCTAGAAAATATTCTACGAAAGAAGGTTCACGTAGATGGCCAGTTCATGTGTTTTACAATGTTTTAGATTTTGCCACAATCAATGCCTGGATAGTTTATAAGGAAGTAAAATAAAAAGAAGAGACTTTATTTTCACTCTAGCTGAGGAACTAAGAAAATATTCTGATGCAAGTACCAGCACATCTAATACGACGAAACCTAAAAAAATGTCATCAGTGCCAAATTAAAAAATGTGACAAAAATAAAACTGCTGGGTTCAATGTGTAACAAATATGTTTGTGGAAAATGTGGAAGTGTAACAAAGACCGTTATTTATTTGAACTGTAGAGCGTAATACAGCATGTAAAACTATCCCGAGTTCTAAATGCATTAGAATCAATTTGATTTTTATTTAATTAAAATGAACTAAACAGCAAATTCACCGAAGTGTTGCCTAAACTGTCTCTACAAACGATAGTCAATGCAGATGGATCGCGAACAGAGAATGCTGTTAGATGAGGTACGGCTATAGGTGAAAAATCATATTCTTTTCAACGCAGAGCATTGCATTATCTGGCAAACTCTAAGATGTTTCGAAATGGACCATAAAATAGAACCGATGGTTAGAGCCAGCGATGCAAAAATCGCTCTGATGAACATTTGCGGTCGTAGTTCGACTGATACCCTAACTAAAATGTGTCCGGAAATTACTAGTACATAGAAGAGCTGCAGTGACTTTCATATGGTTAGAGGGGCACGTAGAAATTTGAGAAAATGAAATTTCGGACGTAGCAGCGAAAAATGCAGCCTTAGCAAATAAAGTATATGTTCCTGAAATTAAATTGAGGGACCAGAAGCTCTGTATAGTATACCGTATGAATGAAATGAGGCAAAAGTTCATACTCACCTTAGCCTTTGAAACCTAGAACCATCTCCAGGTCACCAGCTCCACAACTGCCACGCCCTTCACCGATTGAAAATGGGACATACAGCTATTACGCATACCTAC
This sequence comes from Vesta saturnalis, assembly GCA_036346205.1. NCBI lineage: Eukaryota > Metazoa > Arthropoda > Insecta > Coleoptera > Lampyridae > Vesta > Vesta saturnalis. The sequence continues at coordinate 304,406 of JARFJB010002430.1, read as the reverse complement.
CTTCTAAAAGGGGAATATCCTACATGTGAGTTCTGCAATAATATTATCACTATTATACATGTAATATGTAAATGTCCAGCCCAAGTCACTCAGCGTGAAATGTGCGATGTATCATACAGAATTTAAGGAAGGAATCAAAAAAGGTGCTAAAGTACCTAAAACTGTCAAATTATTTCCTGAGGATATAAAAAAGGTAAAATAAATGTGATACATATTCGGTCAAAATTTAACGATTGAAGTGGGTTTTGGTTTTAAACGAACAATGTGCGAAATCTGACACTCGTCGGAATAGGGCCAATGACCAGAGCAGGTGATGCCCTAAGACCAAAAAAGAATAAAATAAAATTGATAATAAAAAGACTTACATGAAGGTTAATTCTTGGTTGATAGAATTTTCAAGGTCGGAGTTTATTGACCTGCAGGGGTATCATATTACAATTCTTAGAAATAAAAAAATAGAGTCAGTTCATGGAAACAATTTTCAATGTTAAAGTTTATTGAGGTGCAGGGGTATCGTATTACAATTCTTAGAATACTAAAAAGAAAATCAGTTCTTGGAAACAAGGACAGGTTGTTGTCGATGTTAAAAACCAGCTCAAGGCTAAATGGTTCTTGTATTGGCTAAATATATTCAAACTCTTCAAAGTCAAAATGTATTGGTGTCATATTACAATTCTTAAGGTCAAAGTTTATTGACCTGTAGGGGTATCATATTAAAATTCTTAGAAATCTAAAAATAGAATCAGTTCGTGGAAACAAGAAGAGTGACAGGTTCTTGTCGACGCCAAAAAGCAGGTCAAGGTTAAATGCTTCTTGTATTGGCTAAATTGGTTCAAGCTCTTCAAGGTCAAAATTTATTGGTATCATATTACAATTCTTATAAATCTAAAAATAAATCAGTTCGTGGAAACAAGTGTCTTTGTGTATCTGTGTATGTTCTTGAAAACGGGAGAGTCGAAAATTCATTGACCTCTAGGTGGTATCATAGCAAAATAAGCATTCCTAATCAATGGCTGGCTTTATGCATGCTCGGTATTGCTCGGTTCTTTCCGTCTGTCCGTATGTACGTCTGACCTTCTGTCCGTCTGTCCGTTTGCCCGTCTTTTGTCATATTACAATTCTTAGAAATATAAAAATAATATCAGTTATTGCAAACGCGAGGGGAAGAGTTTTGAAGGTCAAATCCTTGGAAATGGCAAACTAAGAATTCCTAAACAATGACACGTCAAATTGGCTTTACCCATGCGCAGGTCAAGGTGAGTATTCGACAAGTTGAGAATTGAGTTAAGTACTGAAGTCAAGGATATATTTTTCCTATATAAACCGCAGTGTGGTGTGTTGCAATCAGTCAGTTAGTTAGAAACTTGTAATTCTTGAACGTGGAGTTAGCAGAGCTACATGTCAAAGCACCTATTGCATACTCCTTAAAAATGTGTGTGACTTCGAGATGTGGTAGATGTGGCTGTAATTAATGATGAACGTAAGGTGATGGAAACAGTTTATTTTAAATGCCCTTTCATACATATTTCAAAGAAGAAACTAACATTGAAGAATTTAAAACGTTGCTAAACATAAAGGATGTGTTCCTTGGTAGTTTAGGGACGGTTATAAAAACAACAAACATAAGATTTTGTTTTTAATAGTAGCGTTACAACCCCACCATATGTAAATTAACTAGAGTAATTTCTTAAACAGTGTTTAGTCGTAGTAAGTGTAATTTCAAGCAAGTAAAGTCGTTATCTAAGTATAATGCAAGCAGCAATAAAGTCATTCCTTGAACGATCAAAATACAGAAGTTCACTGTTATACACTGTGTGCAAGGTGAGAACTCTCACTATGGGGATCTCGGAAATGGTAATAGATACAACTCTGGTTAAATGGGAAAAAGTTGTGTAATTAGGGGACGGATAAAATGGCACAAAACAAATCGATGATGTGATTTTTTGTTTTTGAAATCTCCATTTTATTTTTTTCTTGCGTTATTATAAATGCTAGAGCAAAAAAACAAAACACTTCTTCATGGCAACTTGTTACGGGCTTTAACATGGTATGGTCAGTTTTTCAATCGGACGTTTCCTATTTTTATAGCCGTCATAAATTTTTTTTAATACGGTCCTGATATTTTGAAAACTGTTTTTGAAAGTTTTTTTATTAAAAAATCGGCAATGTATCGCATTAGATGGTCTGATAGCGTTTGAACCTTTTATGGACCATCATCACAAAATACCTTCCCCGAATAATTATTACACACACCATAATAAAGTTTCTTAATATTACAAGTTAATATCAACATACAAATTCACAGTAAAAGCAACATCTACTAATTCCTTTTGTTTTTAGTGTAAATTAAAGGAAGAATTACTTACTTATAATCCTTATAATAGTTCTTCAAAAACTTCTCCATTTTTTTCCAAACACAAATAACGACGTCTTACAAGTTCAAAATATTGCGAAACATTTGAGGAGTAATGCTTTTAAATGCATTGACAACAAAGTTCCGCAATTGATTGTCATTTTCAACACTGTGTCGGTAAATATAATCTGTCAAAATAGTTATGGTAGTAGTAGTAATAAAAATGAAGAGAAACAATATGAACACAGACCTTCAACAGAAAGATGATTTATCAGGGGTATATAATCAAGCAACTAAAGAAAACTTAAATAAACTTTCGAACGATACTCATCATGCAAAACATGCAGAAGTTGGATACAGTAAACACCTCAACCTTGCACAAGTGGTGCGTATAAGGTGCGGCAACTGTGGTGTTAGACATGAAGGAGTGGAATGAACTTGTAAGATGGCATTCGTAGGTAGAATTACAATTCTTTCGATCCCAAGACATTGAAAACCAAATTCAACGGTCAAATGTAAAAGAGAAGCATTATGAATCTCTATCTACCAACCTCCGTATTTATAGCAACTGGGAAATGTTTGAATGACAGAATTTTGAAAACTGCTATGGTCGCAAACTACTATTAACTGCTGTTCTTGTACAATCAGTGTTCATAGTGTAGAAGAACCATTCAATATTAAGGATATAATCATTTCCCCAGACACACCCGCAGTCGCAGACACAGACGCAGACGCAGACGCAGACCCAGTCGCAGAAGCAGACCCAGACGCAGACGGAGACGCAGACGCAGACTCAGACGCAGACGCACACACATACGCACGCGCAGACGCAGACGCAGGCGCAGACGCAGACGCAGACGCAGACGCAGACGCAGATGCGGACGCAGGCGTAGGCGCAGGCGCAGACGCAGACGCAGACGCAGACGCAGACGCAGACGCAGACGCAGACGCAGACGCAGACGTAGACGCAGACGCAGACGCAGACGCAGACGCAGACGCAGACGCAGAAGCAGACGCAGACGCAGACGCAGACGCAGACGCAGACGCAGACGCAGACGAAGACGCAGACGCAGACGCAGACGCAGACGCAGACGCAGACGCAGAAGCAGACTCAGACGCAGACGCAGACGCAGACGCAGACGCAGACGCAGACGCAGACGCAGACGCAGACGCAGACGCAGACGCAGACGCAGACGCAGACGCAGACGCAGACGCAGACGCAGACGCAGACGCAGACGCAGACGCTGACGCAGACGCAGACGCGACGCAGACGCAGACACAGAAGCAGACGCAGACGCAGACGCAGACGCAGAAGCAGAACGCAGACGCAGACGCAGACGCAGACGCAGACGCAGACGCAGACGCAGACGCAGACGCAGACGCAGACGCAGACGCAGACGCAGACGCAGACGCAGACTCAGACACAGACGTAGACACAAATACAGACAGACACAGACAGAGACGGACACAGATACGGACACGGGCACGGACACGGGCACGGAGACGGTCAAGAACACGGCACGGACACGAACACGGACACAGACACAGACACAGACACACACACACACAGACACAGACACAGACACAGACTCAGACACAGACACAGACACAGACACAGACACAGACAGACACAGACACAGACACAGACACAGACAGACACAGACACAGACACAGACACAGACACAGACACAGACACAGACACAGACACAGACACAGACAGAGACACAGACACAGACACAGACACAGACACAGACACAGACACAGCCACAGACACAGACACAGACACAGACACAGACACAGACACAGACACAGACACAGACACAGACACAGACACAGACACAGACACAGACAAAGACACAGACACAGACACAGACACAGGCACAGACACAGACACAGACACACACAGACACAGACACAGACACAGACACAGACACAGACACAGACACAGACACAGACACAGACACAGACACAGACACAGACACAGACACAGACACAGACACAGGCACAGGCTCAGACACAGACACAGACACAGGCTCAGACACAGACACAGACACAGACATAGACACATACACAGACACAGACACAGACACAGACACAGACACAGACACAGACACAGACACAGACACAGACACAGACACAGACACAGACACAGACACAGACACAGACACAGACAGACACAGACACAGACACAGACACAGACACAGACACAGGCACAGACACAGCCACAGCCACAGACACAGACACAGACACAGACACAGACACAGACACAGACACAGACACAGACACAGACACAAACACACACACAGACACACACACAGTCACAGACACAGACACAGACACATACACAGACACAGACACATACACAGACACAGACACAGACACAGACACAGACACAGACACAGACACAGACACAGACACAGACACAGACACAGACACAGACACAGACAGACACAGACACAGACGCAGACACAGACACAGATACAGGCTCAGACGTGGATACAGACACAGGCACAGACACAGACACAGACACAGACACAGACACAGACACAGACACAGACACAGACACAGACACAGACACAGACACAGACACAGACACAGACACAGACACAGACACAGACACAGACACAGGCACAGGCACAGACACAGACAAAGACACAGACACAGACACAGACACAGACACAGACACAGACACAGACACAGACACAGACACAGACACAGACACAGACACAGACACAGACACAGACACAGACACAGTCACAGAGACAGACACAGACACAGACACAGACACAGACACAGAGACAGACACAGACACAGACACAGACACAGACACAGACACAGACACAGACACAGACACAGACACAGACACAGACACAGATACAGGCACAGACATGGACACAGACACAGACACAGACACAGACACAGACACAGACACAGACACAGACACAGACACAGACACAGACACAGACACAGACACAGACACAGACACAGACACAGACAGACACAGACACAGACACAGACACAGACACAGACACAGACACAGACACAGACACAGACACAGAAACAGACACCGGCACAAGCTCAAACGCAGACACAGGCACAGACACAAACGCACACACACGCAGACGCAGACGTAGACGCACACGCATAAATTGTTGGTCCATCGGTGTAAGGTCTACAGCATCAACTTACGTAGGTATGCTGCATCAATCTTTGCTTTGTCACTTTTCAAAAACCACTTCAATTTATTTTATTAGATTAATAAATATAATAATTTACTTTCTGGTTGTTGTATCAGAAAATACAATAATTTTATCTGCATTTAAACTATTACGTACTTGCAACTTTTTAATTTGTATTTCGATTACGATATGGTAATTTGAAAGAAATAATTCAGGTAATTCGATTTACATTCACTTGTATACCGACAACACATCAACCGGACTAATATGTACGTTAACCATATTTCTATTTACAATTTTAAATTTCAATTGTTTAGTGTTATTACATTTTTAGGGTATACAAACCACATGAGCGGTATGAAATTTTTAATTCATCTACTCCTCGAGTGGATAGTCATTTTTCAGAAATTTGTAAATTATTATGTTCACACATAACTTTCTTATAAGCAGACAGATCGTACAAACACCATTATTTTTGAATTTTATGCAATTTTTCCTTTCCATAGGTACCTCATATGGCATATTTCTTTTTAAAATTCTTAAACTATCTAAATTTCAACAAATATGCAAATTTTCATATACATATTTACTTATATCTAACGCATTTTACTTCCTACAGGAAAACTACAAATAGAAACGGATTCTATCACCCAAAATACATTTGGATTCACCAGTTTCTAACACTTTTATAGTTTATGTTGAAAAACTCCACATCAACCACTACGTTCAAAATCACCATAACCTGGTTTCTCAACTTTAATGTTAATTTATATATTAAAATTGAAAATTAAAAATTTTCTAGAGTCTCTTATTAATCTTGAAGGCGAAAGCATGTTACTTTTGTTTAAAGCATGTAATAAAATTTAAGATTAGTAAGTTTTTCATAACCTAATTCATATAAACTCAAAACATTTTGGCAAAAAGTTAAACAAAGTGAAAGTTAGAGTAATTAGAAATAAGCGAATTGTTAAATTGATATTTCTAATAAATTATTAAATATTGTTATTAATTTTTTTTAAATATACATAAAATTAATAAAAAACAAAAATCGAGTTTATTAATATCATAGAAATTAGAAAAGTTTTAATAAATTAAAATTGAACGCAGATAATTATACAATACTAAAATAAAGTGCTATGAAAAAAGTCAATAAATAAAATTGAATGCAGATAATTGTTGCATTAGAATTGTGCAATTTTAAAATAAAATGCTTATGGAAAAAGTTAATACGTATCGCACCTGAAGAAGCTCATGGTCGATAGCATCGCAGTTATGCCAGTATACCTCGTGGTATCCATAATACAGTTGATTTGGAGAACGGGACTTTAACAATTGGAGATTACCGCAGCAGAAGGAAGATTAAGAACGCTGTAAGTTATATGAATCTCATATTAGTAATCTAGGTTTTGTTTTTGAATTATTCGTATCATCGATGTTTACATGTGTAGAGAATTTAAACAAACTAGATACCAGTCAGCGAATACGAACGCGAATCATTAAGTATATAATAATATTATTCCAGTTTAAAAAAAAAGTCAAATTATACTTACAGTGACAGTAATTTATTTTGTTGTTCAGACATGGAACATTATTACAAACAGATATCCGCATGCGCGCAATGTGTGTGTTTGAATAAAACAATTTAAGTTGAATTAAAATTTAATTACAAGGCAATAATTGAGTTATCTTATAAAAATTTTAATATCAATGTTTTATTTAATATCATCACAAAACTGATTCATATCAAACATTACATCCCAATATACAGCAAAAAATCGATATTATGAATGAATATGTTGGAATGTGTTTGCACGTTTATATTCTTAGCAACCTTTATAAGATGGAATATGATTACCTATTACTATGTACGTCACTGGTCAGTTAAAAATTTTTCATTTTTATTCACAATTTTTTGTTATTTCTTTTTTAGACAAAATTGATTTGGGTAATATACTTTTTAAATCTGAAATATCTACCATTGTTACCTTAAGTTATTTTACATCGGTATATTCATTTCTAAAGTTAATAAAATTAATATACCTAATTGCAGTTGTTATTGTGTTATAGTTTCGTCCGATAACTACGATCACTGTAATGATCCCACTATCTACATCTGTAGATTCAGAAAAGGGATTGTGAAGAAAGTGTTTCTAATGACATCGGTCCAAGTTCTATTAGAAAACCAAATCACAAAAAAACTTGCTGTGCATTTTGCGAAGCAATGATTATTTCACAACATTTTTCGCGACATTTACGTCAATATCACAAAGACAAAAGCATGATCAAGTTATTAATCTATGGATACCCAAAGTAAGTGACCTTGATACATTAAAAATATCATTAATAAAATTTAAAAAAAATTAAGCAGGAAGTATTTCTCAAAAAAAAAACGTTATAAATATTATCTAATAAATTAATTTCAATAAATTAAATTTATTTTTAAATATTCACATTTATTACATTTTAATAAGCTTAGTAGTATTTCTCATCAACCTCATGTTGTAGATGTAAAAGAAAGAAAAAACATTAGATCAAAAAGAGAGACAAAGGAATCCCCATTTTAACAATGAGAACAGGACAAATTATACCTAAGTTTTTTTTTTGTATGTATGCTCATGCGTATGGTTAGTAATTACTTATTTATAGCTTTTATATAGACGCAGACTGTTCAGTAGTCCTTCTCTACAATCATGAGATGTGGTTAATTTTGGTGTAAAAAAAAAGAAAAAAAAAGATTTAGATTTATTTGAATATTTAATAATAGGTTAATTGGGTTAAGTGTGTGTTGTTTAGTGGGGTGTAGCGTGCTTACTATAGTTAATCCGTTTCGTTGTCCGGTTTCATGCTAGGTCGTCATCGAATAGACGGGGGATGCGTAGGTCATACGGGATGCCATCTAGGGGAGGTCGTTAAGGAGTTGTGTAAGGATCGCGGGGAAGCTTGAATTTTAATTTAGGTTTTCTTCGTAGGAATTGGGGAAATCGGTAGTTGTAGAGAGAGGTAAGGATTTCTTTGGTAGGGATAGTGTCGCCGAAAATTCTTTTATATGCAAAGTTTTTCTGAAGTGTTTGGATTCTGTGTGTGATGGTTGGCTTATTTGCTGTGTTGTGTTGTGATGTCACTAGGGTACCTGAGGGGTAACCTATGTATGCGTGTAAAAATTCGGCGTTCAAAGCAGGCAATAGAGGAAAGGTGATTGGGTACATGGGTACTCGAAAATCCATAACAGGACGGATGCTGTTTTGTAGGTGTGTTGAAGTGTTTTAGGGTGGCAACATCTGATTCTACCCCGGAGGGCGTCCAGTAGGTTTTGGCGGTTCCTAATCCTATTTAGTGTTCTTTTTACATCGGGGAGTCAATTGAGGGTTCTAGTAAAGAGAATTTCTAGGTAGGTAATTTCATCCTGGAGTGTGAGTCTTTCTTGGTTTTGGGGTGACGGAAACATTTCTGGAGACAAGGTTTGGGAACTTATCTTCGGTCTAATTAGGATGTCGGAAGAGGATTGTTTGGGTTCTGGTGGGATTGAAGGAGACTCTCCACCGGTTCGCCCAGTTGGAGAAGTTTCGAAGGGTTTTGGATGTGGGGCGGGAGGCCGTTTCGCTATTCCGATTAACCGTCCAGAAAGCGGTGTCACCCGCAAACTGTGCAACGACTACTCCGGATTGTGTGATATCGGAAATGTCGGATACGAAGATAATATAGAGGATCGGGACTAAGGCAGAACCTCACGGTACGCCTACTGTAGTTTGGAAAGTATCTAAGAAGGTTTTCCCTACTTTGACCCGAACTGACCTATTGGTCAGGTACGAGAGTACGGAGACCTTTATCCGCGTACCGGATGCGCAGGCGCCGATTCTCCGTTGGAAGAAGGATT
>JARFJB010002430.1:77500-292500 GCA_036346205.1 Vesta saturnalis | reverse complement strand
ATAAGTGGTATAGTATGGGATATCAGGAATAACATAAAACGAAATAATTAACGCGTTTTTAGTAAGGCTTTCGTTTTAGAAAGAATATTCGGTAATGATTACGAATTAGTAATAAGTATATTGAGAACGAGAATCAACTATGTGAAGGTATTTGAATCAGAAGTGGAAGAAACGTCCCTAATCGAGAGGATTCATACGAAGGCGAAGTCACGATAGCGGAAGGAAATAGAAAAAGAAGGAAATGAATTGCGAATGGTTTCTGGAGGATATCATCTGCGTTCACTGGTTGTTTATTTTCAATAACTTAGGTCAAACTGAAAGTGGAATAACCCTAAAACGCGAAATTGTCAATAATAACAGATTGGTGTTTTAGTAGTAAGTTTTGATGTGCCCGAAAATATCCGAAGTCCAGACAGTCGGTTTGGTAACAATCGCGCACATTTTTGGAAGAGAAACATTACAAATTGAACAAAAATCCTTCCCAGCTGGAATTAAACGGCATTTTAAAAAGCTGGGATTATAATATGAAAAAAAAAGGATGGAACTGACTATAAAGAAGGTGTTCTGAAGCATATGTAGAACACCACTGCCAAAATGGTTCAGGAGATGTATTTCATCTCTTAGAAAATTGATATTAATCCGTTTACTGACGCTGTCTTCAAAACGGCAAGACAAGCTAAGGATGTTGGGAGGAAGAAACTGCAAGCAATTCCCGAAAAAAGAACCAGCAGCTTTAAGGGTGGCGGAATATACAAATATCCTTGGAACTTGCGATGAAAGTACATCCCGCGGTCTTCAAAGAAAGTTTTTTTTATAGTTTCGATGGGATTAGAATGGCAGGGAGGAGAAGGGGTCAACTTTGTGACTTACTTTTTTAAAGAAGAAACTGGTAATCAGGGAGTTCCCACAAATCGCATAGAATATAACCCCATATTTTCTGATACTACACAAGGTGGCGCAAATAGGTTGACCGACAGCAAACGGCTTATATCTAACAATAATAATGCTGATGTGTGTCCTGTAAGGTACGTTCCATCTATTACATAGTTTTTAGCTCTGCATAGCTAATTTTATTCCATTTAAGCTTTACCACAAGTTAATTTCGAAAAGGTATGACAATGTGAAGACAGATAATATGTTTCTGACACCTAATATATTTTGTAATTTGACGAAATCCTGCAAATGGTACAAAAAATCCTTCGTAGGAATTCACGAAATAGGAAAGTGGACAAAACATGCGGCAGAACAAGTAAGATTAGATATCAAAAAAGAAAGATATCTAACCGTTCGATAAGATCTGTCGCTGTTTCAACAATGTGAAAATCTGGTGTTAAGGAACAACAGTTGATCAAAATCACTAAGCACAACAATATTCATTCAATAAAATGCTACTTACAGTTAGAAAGCGAACATCACCAGCCATAGTGGAAAAGTTAAGGACAAGATTGTACCAACAAATGCTGAAGTTAACAGTAACAATTCTACGGAAGAAAATTCTTCAACCGTTTTTCTAAAGGGACGTGCTTTTTACAGAACTGCAGCAACATCTCTTTTTCCAACTGCACTTTCCATGTCTAAAACCTTTTTTATCTGTTGATTTTGTGTATATGTAAATTTGGGTTTGTTGAAAATAAACGTTATTATTATTCAAACTAGGTGAAGCTGGTGCATTACAGGGCTTTCTTGCAAGATACTAAAAAATATATGGGGTATTTTTATATCTTTTAAATATTCAGCTCTTTTAGAAATATTTAATAAAAACAAAAAACTGACCCTAATACCCCTCCCCCCCCACCTATGCGTACATCCAAACATCATGGGCGACCTTGACGAAACTTGGACAAAAGTTGTAAAATGAGCTAATGAGTCGATTTAACGATAGTGAAAAAAAAGTCGATTGCATAACCTTATAATACATATGGATATGTAGGTTGGAAGACAAAATCCCAAGTTTGTAACCAAAATAATTAGAAAGTTGTTACAATATCAATTCTAAATATTTGAAAATTCATATCTCCTATACTAGTAGCTTTACAGGAAGCAGGTTAGTTGCATTCATAAGAGTGACTGGTTTCCTAGAAAACATAAAAAAAATGCGTTGAATTATAATGTAGTATTGTAAATAGTGTAAAATTTAATAACAAATAAATTGGTTGTATAGAAATAAATAAGTGTAAAATGTTCTCAAAAACATATCGTTAAACTAACTCGAGATATAACCTGTTCAACAAAAATAATGCCTTTGTCCCAGTGGGCAGTTTAAATAGGCCGGTTCATGCTTTGGTTTGCTTAATTACCACAATTTATGCTGTGTATTTCCATTTAACATCAATAGAAAAAACTGCAATGTAACACTAATAAAAATGATCTCGGACGCCAAGTAATTTTTTTAATTATGCTCGGAATAACTAAACCGAGGTTTACAATAAAAAATTTTACCAAAATGTAAAAAATAAAAAATATACAAACTAGGTTTATTAACAGTTAAATTTAGGGTTATATAAAATATATCTTAAAAATAGCTTTATACTAAGAAATCAGTAAACTTATAAATACCCGTTACTAAATATAATACAACTTCTTGCGAACCCCTGGTATTATAAAAATAAATGCGGAAATCCAAACCAAGGTGATGTCATCTTTGCACCAATATTGCGCAATATTTCGCAACAACAATGCTTTACGTTGTAAACCACCAAAATGGAATCCAATATTTATTGCATGCTCTCGAAAGTTCGAATAAGAAATTGTGATCAAAATTTAGATCTGCATTGAATGCAAAATTGCAATCATAAAATGAAAGCGTACGTAAAAGTAGAATTAAAAGGTAATTAAAATAGAATTAAATGTGCAAAAAAATAAAGTAAAAGTGTAAATTAAAGTGCCTGCAAAAAGCAAATGTTTTAATTTTTAGTATTACGAGTTAAATATTTCTTACCATTAAATCAATGACACTTTTCACAAAATTTAGGTGGAAACCCAAAAATGGCTTCCTGAATCAGACAGCGTACCACAAGAAATGAAAAAATGGACGCTTAGGAAGTCGGATGATAACGCGTTGCGCGAAAATATGAGCGGAAAAAAAATAATTTAAAGAAGTGGGAGGATAAACCCTTAAGAAAATATGCACTTAAGTTACACCAAAATGCAAATTAAGTTGCATACCACACACCTATATTTCATTAATAATTAAAATTTTTTCTTATATTTACAACTAAATGAACGAGGAACATAAATTACGGTATATTTTAATATAACTCAAAATGGGTTGTTACAAAATTTAGGCAAATTTAACTGCTGTCATATTCAATCTTGAAGGTTTTAAAAAATTACAAAAAATTACATTTCATGCGAGTTATTGATGGCCTAAGTTTCAATCTTCTGTGTTAAAATTTGAAATTGTGCCCCCAAAATAACACTCTTATTTTGACCCCTGTATACCTATTGCGTTTAAAAGCTTGTTTTGTCGACATAATTGTCTCGTAGGCCTTCACTCCAAAATTCATCAAAATCGTCCATATAGTTTCGACTGGTGAGTGACCACAACACATATATACACACTGACATTTCGAAAGATTTTCTAAAACTTTTAGTTTCGGATTCAGGGAGTCGTAAAACATCAAAATAACGCAACTTATTTTTTTCGATTTTTTTTCGACCGCAATACTTTCTTGCTTAGCAAGAAAGTAAAAATATCACAAATTTTCTAATTGTGAAGTAGATCGATACCTTTAATTTAACTTTCAATTAAATAGTTTTATATGTGATACCTGAAAATTATAATAAAATAAAGATCTTCATTTGTTAAAAATTATCAGTGGAAGGACTAGTCCAACATTTATTGCAATTTTGTACTAGTACAATATGCCGCATAATTCGATTTGGTTGGCTGTGAACAGAAAATCTGACACATTTATTGACCCAAATTTGACGTATGTCGTGTGAGTACAATAGCTGGTATTGTATAAACATTGTGAAATAAAGTGCTGTTTAACCCCTGCTTAAATTTAATACGTTCTTTAATAGACTTTTATAGCTGCGTAGCGAGGACCTTTTTCAAACTGGGTTGTTATATGAAGGGGGATTCGGAAATCATTCCGAGAACGGGATATCATTACACTATATGTTTCCGAGCTAGTATTGAACAAATTTGGTTTTTAACAAACATAACCAGTGAATAGATGTATAGAGATGATACTGTCATTATATTTAATCCTCAAAAACATGTTTTACTGAAGTGAACGGAGGTACACCCCAAATGCCACTAATAATTTGTTTTATGAGATGATGAAAATATTTCGTAATTGGCTGGTCGAGCCTCAAAACATTATGGCGTATAATAAATGTGCTTGAATATATGAAAATGAAACATTAATAAAGTATCAATAGCTACCTGTGATTTAAGGTATCTTACGGATAGTTACACCATTTCACACCATGTAGCCATTTTGATACCAAGTTAGTTGCAGTTTTTTTTTATGATAGTGGACCTGAACAGGCTAAATTAAGCCTATCGTGCTAAAGCACTGAGGAATACTTAGAAGGATGGATAGAGGGATAATGAATTGCCAATAGATGCCTATGAACAGCTACCTTAAATTTTCTCATATCATAAATGAGAGGAAAACAGGAACTAGGAGATCATTCCAAAGTTTAGAAGCCGTGTAGAAAAATGTGGATTGCGCCCGTTTGGTACGACAAGTGGAGATTTGTACTGCATACTGATGATGTGAATGAGCGAACCGAGTGTTATATAATTCAGCAGCACAATAGCCGTTGTAATAACGATAATATAAAGAAAGAACTGAAACAAAAATAAAATAGGACCTAGAATAGAGCCTTTTGGTACACCCTGGTTTACAATAGTCGAATAGGAGTGATAAATTTGAATTTAGATAGGCGTACGGTTAATGTTCTATTCTATAAAAATGATCGTGTAGTTTAGCTGCTTGACTCCCTACTCCATAGTGCTCTAATTTTAATAAGAGTACGTTATGGCTTAACGACTTAGACAAATAAAACTAAATTCCGTTTACAGACTCACGATTCTCTATGTAGTCTAAGATAGAGGAAATTGAACGATACATAGCATTTGTGTAGATGACATAGGCCTAAACCTAAACTGCGTGTTGGAAAAATATTAGATTTCAATATAAATTTCATGATTCTTTTGGAGATTACTTTCTCGATGAGTTTAGTGAAGATTGACGGAAGTGACAATAGTCTACAGTTATTGACATCCAGAGTACTACCTTTCTTATGTATGTGTATATTTTTAGAGCTATTGTTTAACGTTTCTGGATATCTTACTTGTCACAGATAACCATTTACAATATCTGACAAGGGTTTACATACAAAAGCATTTTCAATTTTCACTATTTTCGTAGGGATTTCATCTTAGCCTTGGATGTTTTGTTGGGAAGTGTGGTTGGGAAAAGGTAAATTGTACTTGTATTGACACGATAATCCTGGAAATTATGTTGTAAGTTTAGCAATGTGGTACTGTTAAAGATATTGTTAAATTTATCATCAAAAGTATTCAAAACTACTTTAGGGTTGTTGACAATGACATCATTTATTTTTAATTAGTACTTACTGATTTTGTTTGATTTATCTGACAAGAATTCAGTAACTTCCAAGCAGCCTTTGATATGTTATTAGAAGTACTAATCTCACCTTCGTTTATAGTATATTAAGTATTAAGAACAGTAAGGGCCTTTTACCGGTCAAAGACAATGTTGTCTGAGACCGGTAAAGCCCTTAATGTTCGTAATGCTTATAATGTTTTTTGCACAATAGAAGCATTTTTTCTGAATACATTATCTTGAAAATATAAAAAGTGACGTTCTCATTATTATGCGGAATTTAATGACATTCTCAAACTTTACAGTAACGTTTCGAGGTGTTGTCACGGTGTTACAAGTTATTTACTGACAATTGCCTCTGCTTATAACAGTGAAATAAATCCTTATAAAAATGAGTGATTTAGAGTTCGACGGTGTAGATGGTGAAATCGAACAAGCTTGGAATATTGGTTGCTCTTCAATGATACCAGAAAAGTCAAGACTTCGTTACGAGAATGTATATAAAGCGTTCAAGAACTGGTGTGAAGGGAAAAGCTGTCAAATTAATGAAAAAGTTTTGCTTGCTTATTTTGTTCGGCGAAATGAGAAACTAAAGTCACCTGGAAGTCTTTGGTCTGAGTATTCTATGCTCAAAAGTACGATTTTTTTATCATGGAATCGATATATCCAAATTCGCAACCTTGACGGCATTCCTTAAAAGGAAAAACGTTGGCCACAAGTCAAAAAAGCTGCTATTTTCACGAAGGAAAGCATGACGAAGTTTTTGAAAGAAGCACCGGATAAGGAATATTTAATTCTTAAGGTATTTTTCCCTTTACTTGCATAATAGCAACTTATAAGCTAAGTATTTTTATCTATAGGTGGGAATGATATTAGGTGTATCAGGCGCATGTAGGAGAGAAGAATTGTATAACATGTGCGTGAAAGACGTGGAAGATCGGGAATCATTTTTGATCGTGAGAATTCCCAACACTAAAACCAATATTCAGCGAACATTTACGGTAATTGACAATAATGATGATATTCACTACCTGGAAATATGTAGAAAATACTTCAGTCTACGTCCACAAAATGCAAAGAGTGAGCATTTATTTATGAAGTATCATAATGGACAATGCAGTAATCAAGTAGTAGGCAAAGGGACTATTGGAGGTTGGCCGTCGAATATTGCAAATTTTTAAGTTCAGAACAGCCTGATACCTACACTGGCCATTCTTTTAGGCGTACTTCAGCGACATTTGTAGCTAACAAAGGAGAGATGTATTAGGAAGAGGCATGGTGGGTGGCGGTCTTCTTCTGTAGCAGAAAGTTACGTCGAAGATTCACTTGAAAATAAATTCGATTTTGCTAAGAAAATTTTACATTCCAGTGTTAGTGAGGTGAAAGAAATCTTGAATTCAGAAACAGTTTCTGTAAACTCAAGTACTGCACAAGCCAGCGGGATTACAATTAGTAATTGTACGTTTAATTTCAGTGGCAAATAAATTTTTTTAATGTTTTCTGAATTATATAATTATATATTAAGATTTTTACTTACCGCACTACATGCACAGTAAGTGAATTACTTACCCGACTTGTATATCCTAGTCACCAGTAAAACAACCTTCTGATCTCGTAACAAACCCGATAACTAACTAAAATCGTCCTATCGTGGAAAATAGTATATTGAGTATCAAGAACAGTAAGGAACGAGTTGGGTCTCGCAACCAGTAAACATACCCTATTTTCTTGGAAACAGATATGGTAAATAAACGAAAAAATCTCAATCATGCAAAAAATATATTAAAAAGGTATCATATTTAAGAACTGAATAATTCAAATAATCCTAACGTTTGTAAACTCTTAACATTAGCGTCAATGTTAAAGTCTCTACAGGTGACAATAAAATTCGATATCTTGAATACTTCGTATATTACCTAATTTATAATTGCGAAAAATATCTCTATATCTTCTACGATAGCTCAAAATGACCTATACAAACAAATTAACACAAATTCAAAGTCTGATTTATAAACCTTATCACAGCTGAATTTACAAAGTTCTTCCATAGGACTAGTTTTTATTAAAAGTTATTTAGCCTGTAACCGTATATAGCGACACCTCTACCTTTCCTGGATGAGCGCAGGAATTTGGTTAGCAGCTGATAGTTTGATAGTGCGAAGTTAATAAATTTATCTGTTTTGCACCCAAACGCACTAATGAAGGACATAATGTGACTGGAATTTCAGTTTTAATATTAAACAGGCTATTTATTCCATTTAAAATAAGACGCTTGTAAACAAATATGATATTAAGCTCTTTTCATAAACGGAGATATCGAACCCCAGAGTGTGGGTTGGTAATAGTTTCGGTTTAAAGAATCCTCTGATAGTAGTCAGGGGCAATTTCAGGTGAAGCGTGCAACAACTCTGAATGCCATACAAAACTACACATTTTTGGAAATTAGATTTTGAATTATCGTGTAATAATACAGTTTTCCAGCGTTTGGGGCGAAGTCTGCTTCTCACTAAAAGGCCCGAAATGAGTTCGATCGATACCCAAAGAGACGGGTATTACTGCCTACGAGGCCTTTGGGAATCCACTAGACAACTTACAAACACCGCGTCAGGTATCTTCAGTGAAATTTAACTTCAGGGTTCGGTGCGATTCAAAAGATGATCCTACAAATAGATGTATAGCGCACGAGAAGAAAGTTTGGAAATCAGCAGAAGTCTCAGATTCTCTTTTCACGAACAGGATTATATACGAGTGGGTTATAAATGATATTGAATTACGATTTGATAATGTAAACATGCTAGCTCTGTTAATTATCAAAGTGCAGAGTAATTAGTATGAGAAGGTACTGCTTTACTATACACTTGTTTACTAATTTGATAATAGCTTAAGTAATAATTCTTGATAATTCTTTCAACTCAGATTAAGAAAATACGAAAGTTAAATGGCTGCTATGACATGTGGAATGGTTTTATAGCAATTTCATCGAGCAGTATGGGGTAACATCAACGCATAAACGTAAGTAAATAACGATTTCACTATTCTACTTAATCAAAATTATATTATAACAAGTCATAGAAGTTAACTTTAAAATCCAATCGAATTAGTTAATATTGACAGGCATTGGGGAAATGATTTTGTTTTAATCAACGATTTGATCAAACACGATTTAGTACTGAAGCTGCGGTTATTGTTAGCGTATGTTAGTAACCTGCTTACCTTGTTTCTAACCTCAGTCATATAAAATGTGTTTACAAATGCGTATTGGTACGTTTACAATATTTTTACTTCAAATGTGAACTTTAAGATAATGTTTTCTTTTTGAGAACTAAATGTATTAATTCATTTATCGAGGATCAAATCCAATTACGTTTCTATCCCAAAATTATAATCCTAGATGTTTCATTTTATCAAGTTATCGTATTTTGTATAAAAAAAATTGTTCTCGTAGCTAATGGGTATTCGTAATCACTTTAAATATGACATTCTTTTCCATTATTCATTATGGACAACTTTGTTTCTGTATGTAATAACTATTTAAAACGAAAACATTTTAACCATAGGGTTAAATAGACAATCTTAACATTTAATTTGGCTGATATATTTATTTGTTTGAGATTACTTCTGTATGGGATAGATTTTTTCTTGGAACATATTCTTATCTCCGTTTGACATATCTACGAGGGGAAGGCGATTAATCAAATAATCGGTTAATAATACAATTGATTAATCAAGTAATTGATAAATCATTAATCGATTAATAAAACGATCAATTAATAAAACGATAGTTAGTTTGAAAA
The DNA here is from genome assembly GCA_036346205.1 of Vesta saturnalis. Classification (NCBI taxonomy): domain Eukaryota; kingdom Metazoa; phylum Arthropoda; class Insecta; order Coleoptera; family Lampyridae; genus Vesta; species Vesta saturnalis. The sequence continues at coordinate 283,121 of JARFJB010002430.1, read as the reverse complement.
GTCAGTCTACATGGAAATAATACAATAAATTAATTAATTAAATTAATGTACGAGAAAATCATCGGTTAATCAAATACACCATTAATCAAACAGTTAATTAATCAAACACATGGCCCTCCTGAAATCACGTTTCCCACTCAGGTCTGCCCTGGAACGCAAGTCCACAAACACATCACTCTTCCACATCCTTAAAGCCGCGAGAATTATCTCAAAAACCAGAAACCTACCTACGTCTTTTATTGGCACTATAACCTGTCACCTCGACCCTCGATTAAGAATGTAAACCTTCACACTCTCCTGTCCAAGTATTATTTAACTTGCACACAAGTTGAATATACTTCCAAAAGTTGCTCCCACAAACTCCGATGACTCACCTGTAGTCAAAAGCACAAGTCACCCTCCTATATCGCTATCCCCAAGAGTAACAACTGGAGGGAGGGAATGACCATCCTTCCGATTCCTTTGATAACCCCAAGCCTTCATAAGCTTTCATAAACCGCTCCCACAAAATATTCGCCTCGCCCGCTTTTTAATGGAGCTCAAACATCTTCTTGAACACCTGCCCAATGCCCAACTAAATCTAAATTTACGGCCAACTGAATGTAAGTTATGAATCTTATCTACAATTACAATGCCCCAGGTATCAACACGCTTTCTGTCAACCTCTTGGCACGTATTTCCGACATTTCCAATGCAATCCTGTTAGGCAGCTTAACGCTCGCCACACCCAGTTTGGCTGTTTAGAAAATAACGCTATAAAATATAATTATCTTTACTTTTGTCGCATCCATTACGGATTAGATTCTGGGTTCATCAATCCAAACTTACCTAGACACTGATTGCTCCATTGACAACACTATAAGTTCCACTCATCTATCTCTTTAAATGAAAACCGATCTTTGTCCAATGTCCGTCACGCCCCCTAATCACATAACCAGACGTAACTTTAGAGAGGCTGAATGTGTTTTCTAGTCGCATTATTGGTCACTTCACTAATCCCATCATAACCTCTACCATATACAATTAGTGACCTTCCTTCGGCGATAAGGAAAACTATATTACTAACGTCTGTTTCCCTAACAAAATTATGGATTTATCCCGATTTGGGAGAAAGTTAAAGTGAAACTCTCATGTGCGCAACGTCGTCCACAGGGCAGCCCCGCCTTCTCACCTTTCAACACATACACAAAACTTTCATGCGTCTCATTGTTGATTATCGAGATTCATTTCACGTAACCCTTAAGCACATGCACCTACAATTTCGAACCTATTACGCTACAGATACCAGAAAGCACGCATAGTTGAACTTCCCAACATCATATGTATCACCTAAAGACTAAAAATACTTCAAAAACAATTCACCTACCGACGAGTATTCGATAACATTGTAGCTTCGAACACATGGTACCTCGAGGCACAGATTCATCCGCGTTAAATCCAAACGTAAATATAAATTCCCTCCTATAATCTTAACACGACAATTTCTCAGAGGAACTTGAAGAAATCCGATACAAAACACCTCTCGGTATTTGATAACATTATTAACTACCTAATTAACTAATGTAATCAATTACTTTTCAGCTCTATAACCGCTCATCCACGAACTGGACCTAGATTCCACCCAAAGGCTCCGTTTCATGTCTTCAGGAACCATCTACCTGCTTCAGAGGAATAAATGAAAAACTTTCATTATCAGATAATTGCCACTAATTTCAATAAAAATTGTAATCAAATGACTGAAGAGGCCAATTTGTCTGAGCTGTCATCTGAAAAATTACTACACATATATCGTGAGGTTCAATACTCTTGGAACATAGCATGAATGTATGCACGTATGTACGTTCGGTTGTATACCCACTCTTCAATAGATGGACTTAGACTTCATAAAATTGAACGTTCATATGTTATTAGCCGACGAGCAGGCTATGCCAACGAATACATTTGCATTAAAATTTGTGGCAAAATTGTAAAAGATCAGTGCAGTGTCCAATAAAAAAGAGAAAATTGGAATTATTTAATGGTATTGCAGCAGTAACTCCGTAAGACAAGTTGGTTATGTTATTAAAACTTTAAAGTTATGTTGTGCTGTATGTTCCTACAAAAAAGGGCAAAAATTTGCCTTGTCCTTAAAGAAAAAAAAAGGAATTAAGTATGTAATATTATGTAGAAGAAAATACAATTATTCTCTTGCGTTTAGTAGCAACAGAGCTTGAAATTTCAAAACCTCTCTACGTGGGGCATTGAAAAAGTTTAAATATAATTCACATAAATTTGAAAACCTACAGATTTATGCGGAACATAAAATTAAACGAGCTAATTTTCGCGAAACATTATTTAATTCGTTAAACGAAAATGAAGGCATGTTAAAGAAAATAGGTGTGCGTGCGCGTGCGCGGCATGCGGTGTGCGTGTGTGTGCGCGTGCGTGTGCGTGTGCGTGTGCGTGTGTGTGTGCGTGTGCGTGTGCGTGTGCGTGCTCGTGTGCGGGTACGTATGTGTGTGCGTGTGCGTGTGCGTGTGCGTGTGCGTGTGCGTGTGCGTGTGCGTGTGCTTGTGCGTCTGAGTGTGCGTGTGCGTGTGCGTGTGCGTGTGCGTGTGCGTGTGCGTGTGCGTGTGCGTGTGCGTGTGCGTGTGCGTGTGCGTGTGCGTGTGCGTGTGCGTGTGCGTGTGCGTGTGCGTGTGCGTGTGCGTGTGGGTGTCTGTTAGACGATGGTCAGGTAGACCTAGACCGGAAAGAGCTGAAGTTTCGTAAACCAGTGGGTTTGATGTAAGAAGGAGATGTAGAGTATGATTTGGGTTATCAGGGATTCTTGTGGGTTCAGAAATTATTTGTATGTGATCACAAGAAGTAACAAACATTTTTGCATTATGACCAGCCGGGTTAATGGTAGATGAAAATTGAAGACAATTAGAGTTAGAAACATTGAATTCTACCACAATTGAGATATCACAAAGTGGAAACTACGACAGATGATGGTCAACTTTCAAACTAAGGTAATCGAAGAAGTCTTTCAAGCAATGTTGTCCTTGAGATAGGTACATACGCCTCCTTTGTAAAGAAAGTTAGAGTCAAGTTTGTATTGGGGAATTGCAAGTCTAGTGAGTCGTAGCTTTTAGAGGAGACTTATGTTTCAGGTAGAAACAAAATGTCAGGTTGTAATTGTTCAAGATGTTGGTGAACAGCATTAAGGTTAGACCTGATACCGCAAATGCTGCATTAGTGGATCAGAAGGTGAATACGTTCGATGACGGTGGTCGCATGTTTCCTACCCTCCGAATATCCGAATGGGGCAGGATTTATGTGCGGCATTTATTACCCTAGAAACCACAGCCATTTTTTTTTTAAATTTTGGACTTTCAATGCGATAGGAAGACCATGAGGACGAAAAGGAATAATAAGGATGAGGATAAATTAAGGATGATGAAAGAGGTGACCGGCAGCCCTTAACAAGGTCAAAAATCGGAGATCCAATAGTAAGGAGCCAATGGTAATTTCCTTTTTGTAAATTGTAAAGATTTTTATTGAATGGGAGCTTAAATTCTGCTAAATCTTTGGAACTTCTTCAAAGACATATTGTACTACAAATTTAAAATGTGGGTATTAAAGATGTGTGGTTTCAAATGAACGAAGCCCCACGACTCTACCGATCCAATCATACGGTTTCTTAATACAACTCTTCACAATGGCTGAATAGGGATATTTGGACCCATAGCTTGGTCAACAGATTTACCCCAAACGATTTCTCTTTTTGGGGTTATGTTTCGTCCAAAGTCTATAACAATGTAGTGATAGAAAACATGGAAAAGTTAGAAAATCGAATACTAACGGCTTGTAATGTGCTAACCCCAAATTTATTTAGAAATACCGTGCAAGGATTTTTTTAATCATTTGATATACCGTTTAAAACGAGAAGCAGGTCATTTTGAACATCTGTTGTAAATTCGTTATTAAATTTTCAGTTTTTTAAACTTGTAGTTGTCATAATAATATTACAATAACTGAATATAAGGAAAGTCCAAACGTCAATGAAAATATTGTTGGCATAACCTAAATCTCACACACCGATTCCATTCCATATTCAATTTTATATTCAATCCATTGCAGGGTGAATATGCAACCAAACATACATTCGAATGAATGCTATGTTTAATAATAAATAAACCTCATGTTATGTTGTATCTAATTAATTAACATACGTGTTTAGAATTGAATCAAATTGCATCGATTAACTGTGGTAAGTGGAACTCGCTATTTTTTTGTGTTTTCCTTAATTTACTAATATTAAGAGAAACACATAACCTTAGTTATATAATTAAACATTTGAGGACCCTAAACTGCAATTAAGCGATTGCAGTTTTATCAGTCAGTTAAGTGTGTATATCAAATATATCTTTCACAATATTATGTAATGTTGTGTCATTATTTGTGATTATTTTTGTTTGTTGTCGAAATTTTTTATTGGTCACTTGACGTTTTTGTTGTCTAGTGAATGTTGAGAATTATTAACTGTAACCAGAAAAACATTTTGAAAAACGAAACAGTTGCATGAGTAAGATGGAACGTTGGATTGGTAAAGTAGCGATTGTCACTGGTGCTAGTTCAGGAATTGGTAAAGCAATCGCAACCAGGCTAACCGTAGAAGGAATGATAGTAAGAAATAAAAACTGTAAGATATTCTACAATCTTAACTTAAGGTTGCAGGATTAGCGAGACGCAAAGAAAAACTAGACGAATTAGTTTCAAGTTTGAAAGGTCAGAAAGGACAATTTCACGCAATTAAAACTGATATAAGTAAAGATGACGATATATTAAAGGCATTTGAATATATTGGAAATAAACTAGGCTCAATTCATGTACTAATTAACAACGCAGGCATCGGCAGAGTTGCATCACTGACAAGTGGAAAAACGAAACACTGGCGAGATATTTTGGAAACTAATGTTATAGGACTGTCTATTGCGACAAGAGAGGCTTTCCAAAATATGAAAGCTAATCATGTTAACGGTCATATAATACACATAAACAGTATTACTGGACACTCGATTTCAAAAGTGTATATGGAAATGTACTCAGCTTCCAAACATGCAGTTGCTGCATTGACTGCGGGATTAAGACAGGAATTAAATATGATTAACAGTAAAATAAAGATTACAGTAAGTTAATGCGGTTTTTAAGGACGCGGTAAATTAATTCATTTACAATATCTTAGAGCATAAGTCCGGGATGGGTTAAGGGTACAGAAATGATGGAAAGTACTTTATCGTGCAGTGAAGGCACATTACCTCAACAAAATCAATCTCTGTTTACAGAGGAGTATCCAAAATTAGAACTAGAAGATATGGCTGATTGCGTGGTATATGTTTTGGGAACACCATCTCATGTTCAAGTGAGTAAATTATTATTGATCATAATTTAGTGCGTAACTATTTTGAATACTCTTTGTTTTAGATCCAGGAAGTATTTATTCGGCCAATTGGAGATGTGATATAAACATTTGTAACTTATGTTTAGCCTTACATTTGTAGTCTACAGAAAGAAATAAAAAAGATTACTTTGAGCCTAATGTATTTAGCATTTTCACACATTCAATATCGTAGAGAGTTGTAGCAATGTGTTTAACGGTTGCTGTTTAACTATTCTGATTCTATAAAATTTCCTTACTTTTGCTTACTTTAATTTAAAAATTAAGGATATAAATGCAGGAATTCTGTTTATATGTAAATAGTATAAAAAATCTTCAATAATTTAAGAAAATTTTGAATACTCCAAAAATTAACTATAATTTATTATGTTTGACATGCATCATTTTAATTAATGGTAAATCACATTTTATATGTTAATTTTTCTAAATAAAATGATCGTTTTATATCTAAAGGTAGGAAAATGAGGTATAAGGAAGAAATGTATTGGTATAGATTACAATAAACCATAAAGATAAGTTTTTGTAACAATTTCTGAATCGCTGAAGAGTATTACAAAAAAATATAAACAAAAACAAAACATGCCGTATCTTATAACAAATTATGCAACCTCCTTTTAATACGTTCATAACGAAATAGGCAACAGTGTAAAAACTAAAACCATAATCCAAGTCAGATAGACATTTAAAATTTCATGTAGATAATAGTTAATGGACATCTAGATGTTAACTTGAAAAAAATTCCAAAACCGCCCGGTTCTATAAAAATCTCGATAATACAGCGCAAGCATTTCAATCATATTTAATCAATCTTTAATGTATTCTGGCTTCGTATTTAAGTACCTTATACAGAAAAGTTACGTGATATTTAATTATCTTTAAAAATATATTTTGGATTTTTTTATAAAATTAATCGTTATTGAGAAATTGACGAAATTTGACCAAACAATTCCACCTTAGGAATTTTTTGCCGACAAATTACGCTACGTATCAAAAAATTGCATAGAACACAATTAATCGATATATTTAAAATCTATATTTAAGTATTTTTACATCTTTGAAATATGCTGATGATCCAGAAATATTTGATAAAAACCAAAGCTGCCAATAATAACCCCCCCTGCTGAAGGATTTCTCCCAAAATCTAATCAGCTCCAGTACAAGCAAACTGAAGCTTAATTCCAAAATTTCAAGTACGTACGTAGTATCGTTCTGAAGTTACCGTGGTTACTAACATACACACGAACACGCACACGCACACGCGCACGCGCACGCGCACGCACACACACGCACACGCACACGCACACGCGCACACGCACACGCACACGCACACGCACACGCACACGCACACGCACACGCACACGCACACGCACACGCACACGCACACGCACACGCACACGCACACGCACACGCACACGCACACGCACACGCACACGCACACGCACACGCACAAGCACACGCACACGCAGACGCACACGCACTACAGCACACGCACACGCACACGCACACGCACACGCACACGCACACACACACACCCACACGCACACGCACAAGCACACGCACACGCACACGACACGCACACGCACACGCACACGCACACGCACACGTACACGCACACGCACACGCACACGCAGACGCACACGCACACGCACACGCACACGCACACGCAACGCACACGCACACGCGCACGCACGCACGCACCCTCACGCTCCCACACACACAACACACACACACACACACACACACACACACACACACACACACAACACATACACACACACGCAGCGCGCACGCATACACATCATAGCCGGTCTTGGAGAAACTTGGCTAAACGTATAACCTTCTATACCTAAACGTGTATGTGTAGGTTAGAAGCTAAAAACAGTAGGTGACGCTAGTTAGCATGGTGTTACGGACAGAAAAAGAGAATAGTTAGAAAAATTTTGGGAAGTCGAAGAGATAAACAAGCCACCAAAAGTCTCCACAAAAAATGAAGAATGTGAACAAGAATACCATCGTGCGAAATCCACCTAGAAAGCTCCAGACTAGTAGCGGTTGCAAGGTTGCTACAACAGCAAAAGGAATTCCTGAAGGACGCCAAGTTGGAGAAGTGCAAAAATTCATGGAATAATACTTAAAGTTGTTACATATGCAAGTGACTAGCAACCCTGGAGAGAAACGGATACAGATCTCCCACCAGTCAGTTATAAATGAGTGTTGTTCAACAACAAAACTGATAGTGATGTTTGACGCATATTCGAAAGATACAAACAGGAAGAGCCTAAATGACGTCATACATATGGACCCAAGGCTACAACAGGACCTCTGGGATTTGTTTGTGAGATGGAGGAAACACTGTTACGTGCTCACAACTGATGTGGAGAAGATGTATCGCCAGATTAAATAAAACGTAGAAGACCAGCGGTATCACACCATCCTGTGGAGACCCAAACTAAAGGAACGATCAAAGCACAACAACGGACAACTGTAACATATGGAATAGCATTGTCTCCGTACTTGGGAGTAAGAGCGTTGCAGCAACTGCCCCAAGATGAAGAAAGATAATTCCCAAACTCATCAGCAGTGGCACTAAACGACTACTACGTTGACGACTTGCTAATAGACGAAAGAACTATAGAAGAAGCAAAACTCCTACACGAAGCATTTGTTAAGCGCATGGGGATTTAATCTAAGAAAGTAGGCTGGAAACCACCAAGAACTATGGAAGAACATAAGTAAGGCACCTGAATCTATGGACATATAGGAAGACGGAGCAAGGAACTCTTTAGGTATTAGCTGGCGACCAGGCTGGGCCAGATTTCAATTCAAAATGGAACTCAGCAGGAAATCAGTAACAAAGGGAGTATATTCTCAGAAACCGTAAAATATTTGAGCCGTTGGTCAGCCCTGTAACTATAACAGCTAAGCAGCTAATCCAAGCGTTATGGTTAAGCTCAACTGGGATCAACAGGTGCCCCACAGCATAGTCACGAGGTGGATGGAGTTTTGCAATGAACTGATCTTCATAAGAGAACTTCAGTTACCGGAATGCATCTACCACACAAAATGCTAACCACAGCTGCACGGATTCTGCGACGGTTCCGAAAAAGCGTGCCGTGTAGCAATCCATACTAGAACCAATCAAGTAAATACACAAATACGGAAAAAAACAGTCAACTACAGAGGAAGCTTCCAAAGCACACAAATGGGCTTTAGGAGAAATAGGTCAACACTAGACCATTTAGTCTTTTTAGAAAACTACGTTCTAAACTCGTTTGCTAATAGAAGTCATGTGGTAGGTGTATTCTTTGACATCGAGAAAGCATACGATATGACCTGGCATTACGGACTTATAAAACAGCTGTTTGATTGGGAAATCAGGGAAGAACATTAAATTTCATTAAAACTTTCTGTCCGATCGAAGGTTTAAGGGTCGGATTGGGAATAACTTTTCGCAATAAACAGCTTAATACAAGGAATTGAGGAGAGATAAAACGTGCATGTACGTTGATGATATTGCTACCTTCTTTAGCCACGATTCAATGGACAACATGCAAAGTAAGTTGCAGCTAGCAATCAACACCTTATGTACAAATGCACAAATCAAAGGATTTCGAATATCAACTGTAAAAACAAATTGCATACATTTCTGCAGAAAAGACGATGCGAAACAGATCCAAAATTGAGATTAACGGACAGTGTAATTCCATGCGTTGAGGAAATAAAATTTCTTGGCCTAATATTTGACAGAAAGTTACGATGGAACTCCCAAATAAACAAAACTGGTCGCCGAGTGCAAGAGAATTATAAATATCATGAGAAGTCTGGCAAACATTACCTGGGGTGCGAGTAGATCAATCCTCTTAAAACTGTACAAATCCATGATCTTGTCCAAGATGGACTATGGAGCAATAGTATATGCCTCAGCGAGGAAAACGAAATTAAAACCACTCTTAAGCATCCAAGGCCAAGGTCTTAGACTAACGACCGGGGTATATAGAACAAGCCCCTTAAGGTCAATTGACTGCGAAACTGGAAACCCACCGTTAGACCTAAGAAGACTATACTTGCTCATATCCTACGCATCAAAACTATGGGCACAACAAAACCATCCGTATAAAAACGACTTCTTCAGGGAAAATCCGATATACAAGTACAGACCAACGATAAGTAAACCTGCCTCTATACGTTTCCAGGAATACTTAAAATGTAACGAAAAGATTCCAAAATTGAAAGCACTAGCATGGACGGTACGCCCCATAGTAATCAAAGCGAGCAACAGTGCTAATAATATATCGTTACCTACATGTAAAAATGCCGTTAACGTAGTACGTATATATGTGTATTCAAACAATACACAAGATAAGACAGAAAGCGTTATACTATATCAAAACAACTACACACATGGAGTTTGAGTAAAGACACATCTATCATCTATGCGGAACTGTTTGCAATCTGGAGAGCACTCCTTCATATCAGAGATTATAACGCTGCCCAACAAAATTTTGGTATACTATCCAAAAACTATTCGGCATTGACCTGCATAAGAGCATAGATCCATTAGTCACAAAAATTTTATCACTACACCAAAACCTGGTTACACAAAACAAAAGCATTGAATTTTTATGGATCAAACGCCTACCTAATAATTGTGAAGAAGAACACTATAGCGAAAACTTACCATACACGTCGAACGTGTTTCAAAATTGTTTGGGACCAATCGAACACAAAATTACATTAAAACCACAATACACCAAAAATGGCAGGATGACTGGGACAAAGGCAGTGAAAGGCTCAGAGAAGTAAACACTTGGATGTTCCCACCACATATCAAAAGAAGGGAACAAGTAGCCATAACCCGCTTAAGAATAGGTCACACTAACCTTACATCAAATTTTATGTTGAGTTCCAGAAGACAGCCCGTCTGCGATGTATGCAACGAAAGAGTCACAATAAAACATATCCTGCTGTATTGTAATAAATACTCAGAGCAACGTCAAACACATCTGAAAAGTAACAAAATGGAAACATTACTAAACAACACCAGTGAATCTCTAAACACAATGATGAACTTCTTGAAGAGTGCAAATATACTAAACAAATTATGAAATAAATAGTACGTCACGTAGGCGGCTAATAATCGTAGCAATTGGTGTCGCCTTAGTCCAAAAAAAAAATAAATAAATAATAATAATAATAATAATAATAATAATAATAGTAGTAGAAGAAAACAGGTGGATAAACCATTTTCCAACTGAGTTCAAGGCAAAAATTACTCAACGAACGATAAACCTTGCTACAACAGTCCAAGAAAGCTTCAATAATAGGGGTACCTCACCATAGTATTTTTGACGACGTGGTGAAGGCGTATAATACGGTTTGGAGATAGTCCGTGTTATAAAGGATACACGGCTGGGAATTATGGGAAATATAAGGTACTTCATTAAGTCCTTTCTACACACTTTAAAGTGAGGATAGGGAGTAGCTTGTCATCTGCACACAGCTCAAAAGAGAACATACCCAGCAAACACTCAAGGTGTGAACGAAATTGTGCGACAAGTGGATGACGTAGGTTTTCGCATTTCTGCAGAGAAACCGTATGCATGCACTTTGTAAGCTACGAATTCGACACTATCCACCAAACCTATTTCTGAAAGGTAAGCCGTTGCTATGCATAGAAAAAGTAAAATTTTAGGGATGGTGTTAGACCAAGCACTCACGTGGAAACACCATCTCCAGGAATTAGAAGTTAATACAAGAAAATCATTTAACTTAATAGAATGCTTAGATAACACTAAAGAGGTGCAAATAGAGAAGTTTTAATCCGATTGTATAAAACATTAATCCTCTCCTGGATAGATTATGGGAGCATAGTTTACCGATCGGCGTGTAAAATTCCATTAAAGAAATTGGATGTTACACAAAACCTCTGACCAAGATACTCTATCGGAGCCTTTCCAACAAGCCCGATTAGTAGTCGAATCAGGAGTACTGCCCTTAATGTTAAGGAGAATGTGGCTACTTTTAAAGTGTACATCCAAAATACCATCGAATGATACATATTTGAATCACCAGCTGCTGTATAAAGAACAAGTGCACACAAAACTTAACATACGAATATATTCAGCTATAGCTAGCGCTTGCAAACAGCCAAAAATAAACGACGACGTATTAGGGAAGCTCTCCCAAAATAGTCTAAAAATTAACGAGTTGTGGAAAGACACGTGGAACAATGAAAATCGATAATTAAGACCATTGGTAAATGCTCGAAAGCCTTAAACTTTAATGTCACGAAAAGAAGGAGACGTAGTATTACTACGTCTCAGAATTGGACAAACCAAATTAACTCACTCCTATCTATTGACAAATACCCTATCAACATGTGCAATTCGTCCGATTACCGTTAAACATTTGATATAACTTACTAGAAACAGTAGCGGAGTCATTATCTATTAAAAGATGTACGTTAAAGAAAGTATTCCAGTTTTGCATACATTAAACTTATTTGAAAAATATAAGCAATGTAAAAATGGATCAGTAGAAGACTGAGGCAATAACCTCGAAGTTGACGCCATCTTAAAAAGCAAAATAATAATAACAATAATAATCAACTCAAATGATATGTTGAACAACCTAACATATGAAATCAAAACGCATTACTAACACTTGTCAATCAACTCTGGAATGAAGGCACATACCCTGAGGAATGGAAAGAAGCGATCTTTAAACCTAACAAAATGTAGCAGCACGCTACCGCCCAATTAGCCTAACGTCTTGTAATGGGCAAGCTTTTTGAAAAAATGATAAATAACAGATTGCAGTGGTTTTGGAAAAAATAGTTTCCTAGGGTCATTCCAAGCAGGCTATCGCGGTTTTTTGACATGACCTGGAGACATGACATTATGTATAAATTATTTAATTTTAATTTACGAGGTAATTTACCCAATGTAATAAAGACCTTCCTAACAAACAAGCGTATCCCTGTAAGGATCGACGATGCGCTTTCGAAATAAAATACCTTGGGAATAGAATACCACACGGATCTACATTAAGTTGCACACTGTTTGCAATTGCAATAAATGACATAGTCCTAAATGTATCAGATACCATCACAAAACGTTTATATGTAGACGACATCGCCATTTTTGTTCGGGTAATACAGTCACGGACATGTGGTAGCAGCTTCAACCTGCAATTAACCAAATTATCCAAAACTGAAACAGAATTGGGCCACGTTTCTCAGAAGAGAAAAGTCAGTGTATTTTAGTGGGCTTAGAACTCATAGTTATGGACCACTTTTGTATATATGAGATAAGCTTATTAGATGTCCTGAAACGTACAATTTTAGGTCTTACTTTCGACAGATCCTTGACTTGGAAATCACACATTGCGCGCATTAAACATAATTGTTTACGAAGCTTGAATATTCTAAAAGTACTAGCACATACCAAATGGGAATCAGATCCTAAATGCCTGATAAAAATTTACAAAACGTTAATATTGTGACGGGTAGACTATGCATGCATCGTTTACTCGTCTGCTCGTAAATCGTTTATTAACCATCTTAGACACAGTACATGACGCTGCTATAAGGTACTGTATCGGTGTTTTCCTACCAGTCCAGTTCAGACTCTGTATTGTGAATCAGGAATATCATCCCTCGAAAACAGAATAAATCAACTGATGGCTCTCTATATAACAAAAACGAAAGCGTTACCGACACTTCCCATTAACCATATGTTGAACATAATCAGCAAACATATAGCGTACGACCTACCATCACCAGAACTGTCTATATGCGATTTCACGAGTAAATCAATAGTAATAGTGTAAATATTCCAACGCTAATGAACGAATGGCCATTAGAGTTTCCATCATGGATCACACCTGAAATAAGACCGAGAAATGGTTTAACCTACCTTAATAAAAAATACATGCAACAATACTTACCTGTTACTATTCTCCAAAATCTGTCACGAACAGCCTTCATATAAATAACGGCTGCAAAACAAAAATTGAGCCGGAAGTGCAATCGTAGTAGAAAATTCGTCGTACCACTGGGACCTGAACCCAGTGTCATCCATAACTTTTGCTGAAGAGTAGTACACACAAAACTTACCTACCAATACTTGTTGAAGGGAGAAACTGACCCTAAATGCGATAATTGCCAAGTAACGTACATCATTAAACATCTTATTCATGAATGTCCAAAATTTCAAAAACACAGATCTGACCATAATATCAAGAACACTAATTCAGAGAATTTTAACACAACTGTGACTACCAGGAATGTATTAAACTTCTTGAGAACTATAGGCGTGTTTAACCGAGTGTGATATAAAAGAGTAGACTTGTGACTAAAGTACAGATGAGGCGATATGACCGATTTATAGTTGAAGCCTCAATAAACAAAAAAAAAAATAAATAACAATGGTTCTAATTGGACCTCTCCTGGATTAGATAACATTCAAAATTATTGGCCAAAAAATTTTCTTCACTTCAATTAGATAACCTAATTTCAATCACAAAAATTTTAGTCGTTTTATAAATATTTAGGAATGAAGCGAAATTTTACATTAGATCATTCATTACTCAAAACGAATTTCGACAAAAATATATTGAAAAATTAAAAATTCTGCTAAAATAAAACTAAATCCTAGTAATTACTATAAGTTTTGTTATGAACGAATAAGTTCAAAGGTAAATACGTAATTAAAATTATTATTAATTTTATTAAATACATAAATAAAAGTTTATCTCAAGTAGGATTTGAACCTAGCAACGTACAGGTCGTAGGTTCAAATCCTACTCGAGATAAACTTTTATTTATGTATTTAATAAAATTAATAATAATTTTAAATCTAGTAATTTGATAATTGCTATAAACATTTTGGCAATTCCTACTTTATGTAATTGGTTTAGGACTTTAAAATGGTCTGACACAGATTTAAATGATTTGGACCGATTGACCAGAAACATGCTTACAAAATATAATTACTTACATACAAAATCCTCTGTGAAAAGGTTATATGTTAAAAGAAAAGATGGCGGTCGAGGTTTAACAAATTTAATCTGTGTAAAAGTCAAATCAATCTTTTACGAGATTATTTTTATTCTTTAAATAAATAAGCATTTTTCTGGTTTAAAATTCAAAATTCAACATTTAGATTGTGAACCAATAGATAATTTTGAACTTAATTGGCGAAACAAAATTTTACACGGAAAATACTCAAATATATCAAAATCACCTGATATATATAGTGAAATGTCAATAAGGTGGCTAAATGTCAAAATTATACATTCAGAAACTGAAGGATTCGTATGTGCAATGCAAGATGGGGCAATTGCGACAAATAATTATAAAAACACATAATGAATCTGGAGATTTCTGATGTTTGTAGAAATTGTCAGACAAAATCTGAAACCATTGAACACATAATTGCTGGTTGCTCAACTTTGGCACCTATAGTCTATCTGTACAGGCATAACCAAGTTTGCCATATATTTCACCAAAAAATAGCAAAACACCTAAATTTGGTAAATAATAACAGACCTTATTACAAATACTTCCCCGAACCAATATTGGAAGATATTGGGATAAATTTTGACTGATAGGAAATTCAACACAATAAGCCTGATATTATTATTATTAAAACTAGACAAACAAGCTGTCATCATCGATGTTGCTGTTCTTCTTTCCACGAATGTAATTTTGAAATAGGAAAACGTAAAAATACGTCAATGGAGATGATGATAGTTTAGAATCTGGTTAAGGTCACAATTATACCGAGTGTTATTTCTGCTACAGGGCCGTATCTTACACATTTAAAACAAATTTGGAATCACTAAATTTATATCCAAAATTGTTCGTATTAGTTCAGCGACATTGTCCGAAAATTCTTTAACATAAATTAATTGGAGATGTTACTTCATTGTTCCTTTGTATTAGTTTACATAACTTTAGGTTCAAAATTACTCCTTATATTATCTTGTATTACTTTAGCTTAAGAATAACCGTAATTTATGGTTAGATATTATGTACGTACCGCTATATGTGTTAATAAACATGTAATAATAAAATAATAGTAATGTTACGGATGTAGCAGAAGCTTTGGTAACGTAATTTGAAGCTAACGGCAGCTCAAGTAGTTATTATGACGATTTCCGTAAAATAAAAGTTGAAAACGAAAAGAGGTAAATTTTCCAACAGGCACGGGTTACAGTTGCAATTCACCTTTTCAGTTAGCGACTTAGAAAATGCTCTCCATAACATAAAAATACTACTCCTGGTCCTGACAACGTTGTTAAAGCTATGCTAAGGCAAATACTACCAGTGTCTGAAAAATGCGAGCTGTTAAATGTTTACAATAAACTGTTCATAAAAGGTATTTATCCACCCCAATGGCAACAATCAGCCATAATTCCAACAGGAAAACCTGGTAAAACATAAGATCTGCGAAAAATGCTGAATGAAAAATAACCTAGATACTGGAAAGTCATAAGCGGATTGTTGAGAACCAAGCTGGATTTAGGAAACTTCATAGTACCATCGACGCTCATGTATACCTGGAATGTGTTATATTAAACAGCTTTGCAAAACGAAACCACGTAGTAACAGTTACATTCGACTTAGAAAAGGCATACGAGTTGGTGTGAAGATACAACGTCCTACGGAAATTGGATGAACAGGAAATAAAGGAAACCTACCATTAAGCATTCAGGCTTCTTTACCACACCATACATTCACAGTACGAGTAGGATATATGTATTCCAATGTACGTGTGTAAGAAAATGGAATTCCACAAGGTTCCAATTTAAGTTGCACTCTATTTCTAATTGGCATAAACGACTTAATCACTACACCACAACAGTAGATATACTATACCGATCCTGATCCACTTTTGATAATAATAATACACTTTCCCATACAGATTATCCTCATCAAGGTCAATGGTTTTCAAGATCAAAGTTATCGTACACATTGCCCGCATCGAAGTATACACAACGTCATCACATTTTCTACGTCTGAGTATATGGTTTTCAAGGTCAAGGTCGCTCAATTGCCTACATATCATTCAAGGTCATCGTATACATTACGTGCGTACACAGTCACATTACCTATATCAAGGTTTTAAAGGGTCCACGCTGCCTGCGTATATTCCTCAAGGTATGGGGCTCACATTCCTTACGTCGAATTCAATGGCTTTCAAGGTCACGTTACCTGCATCAAAATCTTTAAAGCCAGAAAATGTTCAAGGCCGTCAAGCAAATCTTGGAATTTGGTTGAGTCAAGGTCATATGTAACAGAAAATTTTAAGGGCACCAAGTTAGCTGAGTCATGTGTTAATTTGGCGAGAAATTTTAAGGCCACGTGGCAGGAGCTATACCAGTCCTGGTCCACTTTTCTACTATACTTTATACTAGTGCTTTTGCTCAAAGTCAACTCACGTACACATTCGCTAGGTCCAAGTACATGGGTTTTCAAGGTCAAGGTCATCATACACATCGCCTGCATCAAAGTATATTCCTCTAGGTCATTGAAATAATTAGATTTGAAAAAGACACCAGAAAAACTACTAGACTAGTTTTCAAGGTCATTCACGTACCCGTATAGATTGTCCGCTTCAAGGTCACGTGGTAGGAAATGGTCACTCTCATTGTCAATGTCCTTAAGGTACACATACCCCGCTTCAAGGTCTTCTTAGGATTTCAAGGCTACGTGATCGACTTTCTCGTGTTTCAAAGTCACACACAATTGAGGTTATGTAGGAGCATGCACCAAGAAATCAAGGTCGATTCTGAATCAAATTTTGATTCTTTTCAAGGTCACCACCCCAACAATTCTATGAAGTTTATTGACGTCTGTCTCACGCCCTGGGGTGTTCTCAAGGGTATCATACAGATTGCTAAGCATGTTTCAATGTCATCAAGCAATTCTTGGAAGTTTACTTTGTAAGGTCACGCCCCCAGTAAAGTGGATTGACCTCAAGTGGCTCTGTTTTCCAAATCTAGATAAACGTTTCCCAAAGACAGATAGCCGTTTCCCAAAGCAGGGGAGCCGTTTTCCAAAACAGGGATCTGTTTCGCAACACAGGTAAACGTTTCCTCCATTTCAAGGTCACATCTCTGAGAAAAGAATAAAGACGATCCATTGTTCTGGCCAAGTTAGGGTCATAATTCCTAAAATGGATTGTTATCTAGATAACCCCACCATTTTAGGTTCAATTCTGAGAAATCAATTTTCAAGAGCAAAGGCGACCCATTGTTCAAGCCGGCGCTCATGCAGGTGATTTATAGGAATTATGACCCTAACCCGACCAGAATTGCTTTAACATCGTCTTTGACCTTAAAATTGATTTTGGTGCGGCCTTGAAAAATATGCAAGGAAAGTGTACGTAACCTAATGCATTTGTGGGCTTCTCTTAATAAATTAAAAAGTGGATCACTATACGTGGCCTTGAAGAATATATGCAGGAAATGTGTGTACGCAATGGCCGTGAGAACGAAAGTGGATCCCATAGTATACGTGACCTTGAAGAGCATACCTTTCCCGGTCATATGTCGCGATACTCCTGCAGGTTGATTTCTAGGACTTGAAAATTGATATCAATACATTTTAACCATTGACAATCTACTTGATAGCCCTACAGGTGATTTCTAGGAATTATAACCCTGACTCAGCCAAGAAATACTTGAACAATGGATCGTGTTTGTCCTTTTCTCAGAGGTGTGACCTTGAAATGGTGGAAACGGTTATCTGTGTTGAGTAACAGATCCCTGTTCTGGGAAACGGCTCCCCTGTTTTGGTAAACAGCTATCTTTTTGGGAACAGGATACGTTTTTTTTAGGAAAACTACTCATCCTGGTGGTTTAGGACAGCAGTACTATGAATCCACATACTGTAAGCATAATCTTTTCATTACAATTTAGCCAATACAAGAACTT
Source organism: Vesta saturnalis (assembly GCA_036346205.1). Taxonomy (NCBI): domain Eukaryota; kingdom Metazoa; phylum Arthropoda; class Insecta; order Coleoptera; family Lampyridae; genus Vesta; species Vesta saturnalis. Next base: position 264,757 of record JARFJB010002430.1, on the reverse strand, counting down.
GACTCACATGTTAGCATAGACAACGACAACCTGTAAGATACCCCGTCCTTGAGAATTAACATCTTGACTCAGCCAAGAATTGCTTGGGTGACCCTGAAAGGTAGAATCTCCCACGCCTTGAAAGGTCTATTTAATCCCCTGGGAATCGATTTATAAGAATTAACACCTTAGGTCAGCCAAGAATTGATGTATGACCTTGAGGAATATACGTAGGCAATGTGTATGATGACCTTGAACAAAACAACTTTTGACCTTGAAGCGTCGGCTGAACAATGGATCACCTTTGTTCTTTAAAATTGATTTCTCAGAATTGAGTCTTAGATGGTGGGGATATCTAGATAACAATCTATTTTTAGGAATTATAACTCAGCCAGAACAATGGACCGCCTTTGTTCTGTTTCTCGGAGGTGTGACCTTAACTTTGACCTTGAAGTGTCTGCTTGAACAATGGATCTCCTTTCTTATTGAAAATGGATTTCCCAAAATTGGGCCTGAAATGGTGGTGGTATCTGGATAACAATCTATTTTTAGGAATTATGACCCTAATTCGACCAGAATAATGGATCATATTTGTTCGTTTCTCAGAAGTGAGACCTTGAAATGAGGGGAAACGGTTACCTGTGTTGTGAAACAGATCCATTGTTTTGGGAAACGGCTATCTGTCTTTGGGAAACGTCTATCTGTATTTGGGAAACGGAACTACTTTGCTGGGGGCGTACCCTGAAAAGTAAACTTTCAAGAACTGTTTGATGAGCTTGAAACATGCTTATCATAGACAACAATCTGTATGATACCCTTAAGAACACCTCAGGGCTTGAGACAGAGGTCAATGAACTTCTTAGAATTGATGGGAGAGTGACCTTCAAAAGATCAATTGGCCTTGAAATTTCCCACCAAAATTTGATTTAGAATCGACCTTGGTGGAAGAGCATCCTCCTATATACCCCCAATTGAACCCTGAACGTGTGACCTTGACATAACGAGAAGGTTGATCCCTATACCTTAAAATCCTAAGACTTGAAGCGGTGAGTGTGTGTGTACGTTACGAACCTTGGCAATGAGAGTGACCCATTTCCTACCACGTGACCTTGAAGTAGATAATCTGTAAGAGGACCTTGAAAACTAATCTAGTAACTTTTCTAGTGCCTTTTTCAAATCTAGTTACTTCAATGACTTGAGGAATATACTTCGATGTATGGAATGTGTATGATGACCTTGACCTTGACAAAACATGTACTTGAACCCTTCGACCTTGGAGCGGGGGCGCGTACGTGCAAGGATGGCCTTGAAGAATATTCAATAAATGCGAGCGACCTTGACAATTCCAGTTGACTTTGATGTTTGAAATGTGTATGTCACCATGACCTTGAAAACCAATCTGGTGACTTTTCTAGTCCATTTTTTTCAAATCTGGTTACTTCAATGACCTTGAGGAATATACTTTGATGTAGACAATGTATATGATGACCGTGACCTTGAAAAATCATATACTTAGACGCAGACAAAGTGATGACCTTGACCTTGAAAATCATTGACCTTGATGTGTACAATCTGTATGGGAAGGTGTATTATTATTATCAAAAATGAGTTAGTAACCCCATAGCATATCTACTCACAACCAACAATCAAAAGGTATATGTCGACCACTTGGTAATACTGTTTGAGGGAAGGTCAATCAAAACATAGAGGAAAATCTTCAAGCAGCAATTACCACATTACCAGAAAACCCGAAGAAATTGGAATGAGTTTCTCGGAGATCAAAGCTGCTGCCATAGACTTCTGCAGGCTAAGGTCTGAACATGCACATCCACACCTTTACATAAACGGGATAGAAGTAAACGCAGTAAAAAATGTAAAAATATTAGGTGTAATATCTGATGAAAAGTTAAATTTTCAATTATATATGCTACATCTTACAGACAGATGCAAAAAACAATTAAATTTAATGAGGTGTTTGAATAACTCAAGTTAAGGTTGTGAACGAGAAACATTAATTCGATTATACGAAGCTTTCGTAATGTCTATTTTAGATCATGGTTGCATTGTGTACTCCTCAGCACGAAAGTCCACATTAAGCTACAGTTCGTCTCATAACACCCTTACCAGTGTGTTTAGTGCTGAACTGTATTCTATTCGGCAATGGCTTTTAGTGTGTGAATATTTAAATGAAGAAAAAGTTGTAATTCATACAAAGTCGAGAACTTTGACAAGAGCCATTAGTGATCTATATTAGATAACGTGTACACCACTTAACAAATAAAACTTATCAAATAAGTGTAATTTGGATACCAGGAAACGTAGGCATAATAGGAAGCGTTACAGCAGATGCGGCGCAAAATACGCATCAGACCGTACCACACCTGATGAGATCGCAGCACAACCAAGCGCCTTAAAAAATTGCCACAGGTAAAGAGCAAACTGCAATGCGAGGAAGAGTGGAAAAGTTCAGACACATAGTAAAACAAAAAGAAGCACTATTGCACGAAAAAATACTTTAAATTTGAGTAGAAAGTAAGAAATAGTACTTGAAGAAATATTCTCCAACCTGGTGTATATATATATATATATATATATATATATATATATATATATATATATATATATATATATATATATATATATATATAAATGGATTGCGTTGTTGTAGTTACGGAAAAAACGTAACACGAGTTAGTTTAGTTTTTCACAAATGTTTAATAAATTATTTTAATTCTCTAAAAATCTCTAAATATAAACATATCCCGAGCTTAAAAAATATCTCTCACGTTCTCGCTTAAATTATTTAATTACTACGTATTTGCGTTTGTAAGAATTTCACGAATTCTATTGGTGTCGGACATTATGTAATATTAGCGTAGTTTTGTATTGAAGTTCAATTGTGTTAATAAAGAAAGTGTTTTCTAAAATCCCATGGCCCTTTGTGTTCCCAAATAAAGTAAGAAGTGTATGACAAAAATCCTACATTTTTGGTCCCATCGACCCGGATAAATCAGTTTCCTACATCCTACATCGAGCCAGGATAAATCATTTACGATTTGGTGAGTCGCAGTCTTTTAAGGAAGCCGAATACAGTTTAATTTGAACTTTCAAATCTCCAAGAAGAACTAAGTGAATTTTCAACTTTCCAAGAGGATTCAGGAGTTTTCCCAAGTAGTTCACAATGAAGAACATTTTGTGTTTTACTTTTATATTAATCTTTATTGCACTATATTTTAATTTACTTAAGACGTATTTCATAAAGTTTAATTGTCACAATGGATATGTTAAAGTTAAAATCAACTAGCTAAGGCTCAAATTACTAGAATTCATAATTGGGTTTTGCAAAATAAAGACATTGAAAATGATACCAATAAATTTAAGTCAAGAGAAGACGTTTTGCAAGATACATTTATGAAATATAATACTACTCAAGATGAAATTGAAAATTATTTAATTGATATAGAGGATCAAATATATCCTGAGGATAGGGACGAGATCGAAATCAAATATTTTGATACTCTTGCTGCAATTAGAAATTCTACAGAAGAAATGCCTCCGAAAAATAACATTTTCACTGACAGTAACACTTCTCAAAACGACAATGTCAATATAGCACCTCACTGTTATCCCAAAATAAAATTGCCGCAAATTAATATACCTCAATTCTCTGGTAATTTTCTGAATGAGAAACATTTTATGATCTGCTCACCTCGCTTATTGATAAAAATATTCAATTTACAAATGTTGAAAAATTTTATTATTTAAAGACATTGCTAAAAAGTGAAGAAAATATTTGAAAATAAAAATAAAATTGTGAATTCTTACTTTAATAATATTTTAAATGCTCCTATTATAACAAAGTGTAATCCACAGAATTTGAGAGATTTTGCCACTACATGTAAAAGTAATTTAGAGTCGTTGAAAAACTTAAAACTGGAAGATAAAGAAATTCTTGAAGCATTATTAATTTTCAATTTTCAGCTTCATGTAAAACATCATCAGGTTTCTTTCTGAATGATGTTACCTTAAAAGGTTATCGTGTACAACCTGGTTTATATGATATCCTTTGTTGTTTTCCTACATTTAGGTTTGTACTCACCGCCGACATAGAGAAGGTGTATAGGCAAATTAGGTTAAACCCATATCAAGTCTTTTTACAAAATATTATTTGGCATCATTCTCCCCAAGATACTTTATCATGTATTGAGCTTCTTACCGTCACATATGGGACAAATTTTGCACCCTTTGTCACCACTCGTCTTTGGAAGAAATAGCTCTTCAAGGAACACAATACCCCCTTGCATCTAATGCTCTTCTTGCGCAAACATATATGGATGATGTTTTAGCTGGATGCGATAGTTATGATGAACTGAAAACTCTTTACTCTCAATTAAATTCACTCCTAAGTCACTCGGGATTTCATTTAAGAAAATGGTGTTCCAATTTGAATAAATCCTTACACAGTATTTTTCAAGAACAAATATCCGAATCTTACAAGGTCACCTTGTAAATTGTTAGGATTATCTTGAAACCCCTATTCAGATAATTTTCAAATATCATCTCCTGACACTCAAGAGAATCATATATCATATTACCAAAAGAAAAATTCTCTCTACGATAGCACAATGTTTCGAGCCTCTTGGTCCTGTTAATCCAGTGATAGTGAAAGGTAAAATTTTAATGCAAAGACTTTACTTGTTGAAAATTGACTGGGATGGAAGAATTTGCGACGCGATCATCTTAAAGGAAGGCGAGGTATTCCCTATTAAAAAGTCTTGGAATTCCTTTTAGATAAAGTGATAAATTCAATTCAAATTCATGGTTTTTCTGATTCATGTACTGCTGCATATGGTGGTTGCATTTATCTCCAAGTAAAATATTCGGACAAGTCAGTATCTTGCATGTTACTATCGGCAAAATCTCATATCTCACCTCTCAAAACAATTACTATACCCAAACTCGAATTATGTGCTATGGTATTACTTTCAAAATTAGTGAACAAAATTCTCAAAATCTATGAAAATCTCGCAGTCCAATCAGTGCATCTTTGAACTGATTCAGATACATTATTGTGCTGTAGATCATCCTCTGGATGAAATATCTTTGTCACAAACCGGGCATCACAAATTCAAGAACTAACGTAGGTGTTATTGACATATTAAATATAAACAAAATCCCAGATATGCTGTCAAGAGTGAATTCAATTCAGAAGCTGTTAACTTTTGGTTTTGGTTCACAGTTTTATATGATGCTGAACTTAATACAACAACTCAAGAAAAATTATAGAATTAAATAATCCTTCTGAAGAACGAAAGATTTCTTTAGCTTCAGCTGAAACTCCTGTCAATTTTGGGTGTCTATATTTTCGAAAGTGCTCGTTCTCGCATGCAAGGTCTAGCTACATTCTTCGATTTATCTATAACTCAAAAATTCCCACCAAAAAAATTGTTGGATCTTTATCGGTTTAAGAACCCTCGAAGTCTTTAAATTTTGTTTTAAAAACTCTTCAAAAAAGTACATTTCTCTGAAGAAATATTTGAACTCTCTAATAATAAATCGCTTTCAAATAAAAAGCTCTTATCTATTAATCTTTTCATTGGATTTGATTTAATTCGCGTAGGTGGTAGATTACAAAACACTGACATTAGTTATGAACTAAAGCATTTCCACCAAATAATTATATAGTTAATCTTATGGTACTTCACGAACACAAACGGTTACGGCATGCAGGTCCTCAAAATACTCTCTTTAATTTTCGGTTGAGATATTGGCCTCTTAATGATATTCGTCAGGTGGAACGCCTCATCGGAAGTTGCATACCTTGTTTTCCACTTCACGGTGTCTCAACAAATAATGTCAGACTTGCCAAGAGACAGAGTTCAAACTTCTGAAATATGCGGAATTGATTTTGGAGGTCCATTCATTATAAAGTCATCCAGATTGAGAAAAGCTCCAATTCAAAAATGTTATATTGCTTTTTTTATTTGTATGGTAAATAAAGCCATACATATAGAACTCGTATCTAATTTATCATCCGAAGCTTTTCTTATGACACTTAAACGTTTTAGGAAACCCTCAAGTAATTTATACTAATAACGCTACTAATTTTATTGGTTCTAAAGAGTATGTTAGAGATTTGTATGACTTTTTTAATGAGCCGGCCTCCAAAATCAATTCCGCATTTATCAAAAGGCCGCGAAATTTGAACTCTGTCTTTTGGCAAGTCTGACATTTGTTGAGACACCGTGAAGTGGAACCCAAAACAAAGTATGCAATTTCTGATGAGACGTTTCACCTGACGAAGATCATTAAGAGGCCAATATCTCAATCGAAAATTAAAGAGAGTATTTTGAGGACCTGAATGAAGTGAAGTACCATGAGATTAACTATATAATTATTTGGTGGGAAGAGAACAGGATGCTTTTGTTCATAACTAATATCAGTGTTTTGTAATCTACCACCTACGCGAATGAAATCATCGAGTCCAATGAAAAGCTTTTATTTAAAAGCGATTTATTATTAGAGAATTCAAATATTTCTTAAGAGAAATGTTCTTTTGAAGAGTTTTTAAAACAAAATTTAAAGACTTCGAGGGTTCTTAAACCGATAAAGATCCAACAATTTTTTTGGTGGGATTTTTTGAGTTATAGATAAATCGAAGAATGTAAGCTAGGGACCTTTGCATGCGAGAGAACGATGACACTTTAGAAAGTACAGATACCCAAAAATTGACAGGAGTTTCAGCTGAAGCTAAAGAAATCTTTCGTTCTTCAGCAGGATTATTTAATTCTATACCTTTCTTGAGTTGTTAAATTAAGTTCAGGATCATGTAAAAACTGTGGACCAAAAAATCAAAAGTTAAGAGCTTCTGAATTAAATTCACCTCTTGACAGCATATCTGCGGGATTTTATTTATATTTAATATGTCAATAACACCCTGACGTTAGTTCTTGAATTTATGATACCCGGTTTGCAACAAAGATATTCCAACGAGATAGATGACTTCTACACCATAATAATGCTATCTGTGAATCAGTCCAAAGATGCACTGATTCGACTGCGAGATTATCATAGATTTTCAAAATTAGTGAGCAATACTAACACGTCTGGAAATTAGACATACACGCATAACCTATCTACATTTACTGAGAAAATCTAGAAGGAATGTTTGTGAAACGTACAAGGCAAATATCACAGTTCAACATGTAACGAATGAATGTCCACAATATGCAAATATTAAATATTGAAGTAGGTTTAAAAGAAGTTTCGGGGTAACATGCCACGTGGCAGTAATTTTATGAAATATTTGCCGATAATTCCGAAATTATAAATTGTTTGTTAATACCGTACATCTGAAATGCATTATAAACTCATGTAGTTGAACTTGACATCGCAAAATTGTTTGGGAAGCTTTTCGATTGTAACGTTTTATTTTGTCATTCACATATTTGGAACGTTTCCAAATTTGGATGAATAGTAATCGCGTTTAGAATTATCTTTTTTTTTAGAACAAAATAAATTTTTGGTTGTTTATCAAATTTAGATGGAAAATAAGATTGTTAATGAAATCATTTTACTAATTTAAGAGGAGAAATTAAATAGTATCTTCGTAAATAAGAATTGTTTGTAATTTTATAGATATCGATAAAATAGTCATTTACGTTATAATTGCGTCATAGGAAAATTAGTGCAGAAAGCATATTTCGCTGTTTATAAGACGTGTTAGACGACAATTTTTCAGGTATTTCGATAAGGGGTTTTGGTTTTAAACAAAGAGTTTAGCTTTAGGAACGAAGTATTAGGGTGTAGCGTTGCTAATTAATGTTTAATCTACAGGATCTCGTTCATAGATAAGACCTGCGGTTACGAAATGTATTTTTTTGGTGATTCGTGTTGGCGCGTATTCAAGAAATTTGAATAATCTTTGTTATGATGGGCTAATTAATGGTAGGGTTATAAAAACCAATGTGGCAACAATTAAATTTTTCACGATGGTCAGAGCTAGTATAGACCCAGAGACGTTATCAGGTTACCGGTACGGCAACGATTAAGCTACCTCGGAACAACGCTATCCATAATCCATTTTGAAAGAACTCCCGTTAGTATGGTTGTTATCCCCAAACAACCCTCGTAGGGTTCATGTTAAATTTTCTGTGTATCTGTGTGTCTGTGTGTCTGTCTGTCTGTGTGTCTGTGTGTCTGTGTGTCTGTGTTGTGTGTCTGTGTGTCTGTGTGTCTGTGTGTCTGTGTGTCTGTGTGTCTGTGTGTCTGTGTGTCTGTGTGTCTGTGTGTCTGTGTGTCTGTGTGTCTGTGTGTCTGTGTGTCTGTGTGTCTGTGTGTCTGTGTGTCTGTGTGTCTGTGTATCTGTGTGTCTGTGTGTCTGTGTGTCTGTGTGTCTGTGTGTCTGTGTGTCTGTGTATCTGTGTGTGTGTGTGTGTGTGTGTGTGTGTGTGTGTGTGTGTGTGTGTGTGTCTGTGTGTCTGTGTGTCTGTGTGTCTGTGTGTCTGTGTGTCTGTGTGTCTGTGTGTCTGTGTGTCTGTGTGTCTGTGTGTCTGTGTGTCTGTTTGTCTGTGTGTCGGTGTGTCGGTGTATGTGTGTCGGTGTGTCTTTGTGTCTAAATGTGTAAGGGGAACACGCTACCCCAGCATTCGCCTAAAGGGCTACACAGGGTATGTGTATACTCAGTGGCCATGCCGCTATAAATGTGTGAGTAAATCCTTCATACAGGGTAGACGGTAACGGGAATCGAACACATTACCTGCCGAATGCTAAGCAGGTCGTGTTATCACAATTCCACTAGCTCAGTGTGTGTTAGAAAAGCATCATGCAGGAACGTTTAAACGCAATACAACCAGGTTAAGTGTGTTACGGCCAGAATTTGAAATTACACAATTTTCTATATACATTCTAAATAATATGAAAATAAAATACTAGAGTCACGGCAAAATCTTTTCCGTTGTGGGGGTGAACTTGTTAGAGAGAGACAAACTTAACATACCAATTTCCATAATAACCCTGATAATTACAAATGATATATCTATGTTAGTGAAATACAGGTTGTTGGGTTGTTAGAACTGCCGAATAAATTACAATGTTGTCAGCTCTTCTGTTTACACATAACTTCTAATTTTGACGTTTTCCACATTTTGAGATTTTCGATTCGTGTGGCTTGCATTGTTCAAAATGTTACAATTGCTTAATCATCACAAAATGATCTAAGAACTGTTAAAAGTATTGTTACTTAGTTGAGAACGAGTATTTCCATCAAAAACTAATTTTAAAAATAAATGTAATAATATAACCTAAGTATTATGTTGACGTCGAATTTCATACGTTTGGCAACAATGTCAAGCGCTGACGTTTATCCCCACATTGGAAAAGAGTTTTCCGCGACTATAATAGATAGCATAAACGTATAATAAATTTCAGTTTTGAATTGGGTAAAGCGAGTAAGAATTAAACAATATTATAAGCGGTCACTGGCACGCTATTTTTGGTTGCGATACGTATAGTTTTACAATCACCTTTGTTGGATTCATTATCAAGTCAAATAAATTTGAGTTTCCTTTGGTAATTGGAAAATTAGCATATGAATTAGAATACTAAATAGATTTTGAAACACTTAACAATTTTAATATTGCAAGTCTGTTACAATTGGCCACCCAACAAGTCAGGTAAAAATTATTTCTAACCGTTCGATTAAATTCTAATTAAAGCCAAAGGCAGTTAAAAGTGTAAGATCTGGATTTGGTAAACCTATATTACTACTTGTTTTCTTTTACATAATTGAGAGCGCTCCCAAGCTAACCTACGACCTCTTATCGTGGGTCACAAGTGTTAACTGTATAATAATATATTATTATTTATCCACATTTTGGAAATCGACATGTGTCGTACATTTTCTTCCACTATCACTTGTAATTACTTTGTTTATTATTTTGTATGAGCATTTTACTTCACACTATTGAATTGCAATATATGGTTACACATTTTATCTATATTGGCACGTGCCGTATATTTTCTACGTTTTCAATTTAGAATCAATCTTTCCAAATTATTCTGACGCAGTCTATATACATTAAGTTGAATCAAATACATGCCAACACGTAATTACTTTTGTACAGATATTAATACACTCTTATCTATAATGATGCGTATAGTTATGTTCTGTCATTGATGTGTTGTAAGGTGAGAAATTAACATATCCCTATTTGGGTCAAGTAAGGAACAACGTTTATTGCTTCAAGTATTTAGTTTAGACCTTGGTGCCTTATTTATATTTTGATGTTTAGTAAATACCCATAACCGACCTACTACTACATTTTTTTAACGACTGAGCAGCTGCTCCATATTTTGTTATCATTCCTGACCTGTCATATAAATACGTAAATAACAATTTTAGTTAGTACATATAGAGTAACAAATTATCTAGCGTAACAATGGCATAAAGAAAGATCAGTCTGATCAGGTAATGTAAGTGCAAAAAGAAAGACTGTTTATACCAAAAGAGAGTTGAGAATTGGAGCGAGGTTTAGTTGAGAAAAAGCACAGACACTGAATTACAAAATGTATGAAGGGATGGCTAGAAAGGAAGATGGAACGAAAGAAAGGTGACAGTACTATTTTGTACGAAAGCGAAATTACGGTAAATTCGGTTTGAACAAGATATTTCAAATGCACAATATGATCAAACGGTTTGGAAATATGGAGGGAATGGCGAATTACAAGAATTTTTATTAATTATACAATTACAAAAAGTATTTTAGCAGTTAACTTAATAACAAACTTTGCTCTCAAAACTCCTCACCAACAGGCTTAACTGTAAGTTCTCGTACCTAAAATATTAGTTTTCTATCATATTAAACCAATCGAAACTAAAAAAATTACCTGAACATTTTCTGGCGTTGAAAGTAAATATATGGCAGCGTCAGCGATGTCATCTGCTTCAATGCTATTGTTACAATTATCAAATTCTCTTACAAAGTCGATCATATCTGGCTGTGCAAGGGCTGCGTTATTAAATATGTTCGTCTTAACATAACCTGGGTTGATACACTGTAATAAAAAAATCATGTAAACTAGGAAAAAAATGAAGAAAATTTCGTACAGACACTTTAATTTTACTTCCTATCTCAATCAATTCAATACGCAGACCTTCGACAGCTGCAGTTACCGGAAATTTCGTCGAACAATAAACATTTAAGTGCTTGATACCCAAAATTTTGTAACCGCCTACATCATTAATATGTATAATGTGACCATTAACGTTATTGGCTCTCATATCTTTAACAGCCTCTCTACTTGTTATACACAACGCCATATAGTTTACATCCATCATTTCTTTCCATAATTTTGTATCTCCATCAAGATAATTAGTTAAACGAACGATACCAGCACAGTTAATTAGTACATGAATGGGTCCTAAATTTTCTTTAACCCATTGAAACGCTCGAAGAATATCTTCCTCAACTGCTAGATCAACTTTCAACGCATATAAATTTTTTGAGTGGCTTATTGCCTGAACTAATTCTTTACGTCTAGCAACACCCACCACCTGAAACAAATCACGTTTTCTGTATTTGTTAAGTAAATATTAATACACACAATTATATTTTCTTCTAAAAGACGCTTCACAATTGCAGCACCACATCCTGAACTTGCTCCTGTGACAATAGCAACTTTGCCCACCCACCTATTTAGGGATAGAACCATGATGTGCGCACTAACACACTACAAACCATAATGACGCTAACCTTTTTATAAACCACTACCAGTTTCCTGAGCTAATATATTATTCTAATATCTACTTAATTCGTTACAATTTTTGTAAAAATAATTAAAAAAGTAGAAAATTGCGTAACAATCCAAGGTTATTCCTAAATTAATTTAACCATGAAATACAAGTCATGCTTGAGAGAACAGAAATTATTTTAAAATATACATAAAGCGGTTAACTATATTACTTATATGTTCAGGATTATAATGACTATTTTGTGAATGAATTATGATTAATAGTAAGTGTAATAAGGAAAAGAAAACAAAACAGAATACAAACATAAGAATTCTCTACCAGAGGAGGTAATGAGTGTAATAAAACCTGTTTAAAGATTTATTAGACCCGAAATTGCTAAAGCTCTCTCAAAACACAATGAAAGCTTTAACAGTGTGATATGGAACTGGCTTCCTAAAACTACATTGTAAGCTTTGAAACTCATCAACTTCTTGTGACTGACTTAATAATTTATTTCAATGAAATGACCACTGGTAAAGCTAACGTTTTTGATTGATTGGGAATAATACCTGGGAGGTTTATGATGTTATATAACTGCTACAAATCCCCTTTCAACAATACACAAACATAACCATTATCATAAGAATTAAAAATTATTATTAATTTTATTAAATACATAAATAAAAAGTTTACCTCGAGTAGGATTTGAACCTACGACCTGTACTTTGCTAGAGTACGGCGCTAACCCACTGCGCCATCAAGGTTCAAGCCCCAATCGATATAAATTTTGTCTTTATGTATGTACAACTGATGTAAATTCTAAATATAATGACATTACAATCAAATTACTTATATTAATGGAATGAGAGCCTGAAATGTCAGATTCACAAATACCAAAGCAACTTGACTAATATTAAGTTATTATAAATAAATTTTGAACTTATTCGTTCATAAAAAAGTATTTATAATAACTTAATTATCATAAGAATGTTTTATTAGCTGTAATGATAAAAATAAATAACTAGACCAAATACGTAAAAAATCAAATTAATAAATATTAAATTAAATAAACAAATAGCTAAGTCTAACTCGGAAATCTAAATTAAAAATAATTAAATCATTTGGTCACAGATATATAACAGAAAGCCCGGTAAGTAGCACGAGAACCAAGAATCGCGTAGAGAACAATGTAATTGAAAATTATGTAAGTAAAAATGTAATTATATATATATATATATATATATATATATATATATATATATATATATATATATATATATATATGGGAAAAATTTTTATTATTGAAATTTCTGAAAAACCCTATTGACGGTTCGTTTCTGCATGTCTGAAATCCAAAAAATCCATTGTGACATTTGTCACGTGACCATAGATTTGGCGGTAATTTTTAAAAATGTTAACTGTGATGCCGAAAATGGCTCAAATTGACAAGATGCAAATAATATATACAAGATATACAAGATAAAAATTGTATTAAGAAAATGTATTTAGAACGCAATCTGAAAAATAAAAATACCATTTATTCCCTCTGCTGCGATAGACAATTTGGGTAAAACAAAAATGTTTCGTAATAAAAGCAGAGGGGAATAAACGGTATTTTTAATTTTTTTCTGATTTGGTTGAAAATTGGTATATGGGGTCTTTGTTGCATTCTAAATACATTTTCTTAATACAATTTTTCGATATCTTGTCAATTTGACCCATGGCATCACTGTTAACATTTTTAAAATTCGCCAAATCTATGGTCACGTAACAAATGTAACAATGGATTTCTTGGTTTTCAGAAATTTCAGTAATAAAATTTTACGCATATGTGTCAACTTTATGGCGGTCCATATATAATATATATATATATATATATATATATATATATATATATATATATATATATAGTAGTTGTTTTATTTTCTAAATTTTTATTTTAATTTAGACATTTCATTTATACATCTGTTATTGATTGAAAATAATAATGTCTAAATTAAAATCAAAAACTTAGAAAATAACATAACTAATCCAATTTACCAAATTTCTTGTGGTTCTTGTTAAAAGAGTATATATAGGAATATCTTTACAATCTTTAAAGAACAGATTAACACAACATAAATCTGATGTTCGTGTTAAACCTAAAAGTACTACTTTGGCTAAGCATTCGAACGATTTAGGACACATCCTTCAACACCAAAATTTTAGATGTAGAATCAAATTTAAGAAAACGTTTAATTTTAGAAATGTTACTTACAAAATTGATAACAAAATTTCCTGTAACAGTAAAAAGTATTTAGAAAGCTTAATTTAAAATTATAAACTTATACATTATTTGTCATGGTTGTCAATTTTAATATTAATTTTATTTACACGCAGAGTACCAATTTATTCATTTATTTTATTTACTAGACTTATGGCGTACAACCGTATTATCCAATTGAATTGTAGAGGGGTTGAGAGACATTACGCAGACGTCAAAATGCTCCTAAATGAACTAGATCCAATGTGTCTCCGTTTGCAGGAAACTCATCTTAAACATGATCAACCTTATTCACTTAGAGGGTACGACATTATTCGTAAAGATTATGCAGAGGGGCAAAGAGGATCTGGTGGTGTGACAATTCTAGTCAAAAATAATGTATATACCGAAACCATTGTTCTGTACAGCCATCTGCAAGCTGTTGCAATAAAAGTAGAAACAGCAATAAAAATAATCGTTTTCAACGTAGAATACTAATTGGGAGATTACAGATCTTGAAAAACTTGTAGAACAACTACCTACCCCATTTCTATTAGTCGGAGATTTTAACGTACACAATGTGCTATGGGGTTCCTCAAAAAATGATAGTAAAGGCCGAATTTTGGAAAAATGGTTAAACACTGATCAAATCACTCTGATTAATACTGGATCGACGACTTGCCACAATGCTCAGTCTAGAACATTTGAAGTACTAAATCTAACGTTAGAAAAATCGGGAACACTGGAACTGTGGCAGGATCTGTAACAAACAAAATACACACATATACCACACAAAACTAAAAAACACCGAACGTGTTTCGATAGCTACGCTATCATCATCAGCGGTCGACTAATTTTGTGTGGTACGTAGGTGTATTTTATTTGTTATCTAACGTTAGCTTCAACAAGCCTAGTGTTTCAACTACGATGGTATCCTCTTGACGATCTCCATAACAGTGATCACTTTCCTATTGTCACCGAAACGGATTCCGTAATAACAGAAAGGAAAGTAGTCAAAAGATTCCTTACTGATAAAGCTGACTGGAACAAGTTTCACAATCATCTGGTAGTACCAGAATCTATGGATGTCCAAAGTCTTACAAATGGCATCATTAAAGCAGCAGAAACGAGCATTCTCAGGTCAGGAAATCTACCAATAAAACGACCGATTCCATGGTGAAACTCTGAAGTAAAAACCGCTATCAGAAATAAGAAAATAGCATTTAGGATCTACCAAAAATATCCTACGGTTGACAATCATACATGTTTAAAAAAAACCAGAGCCGTTGGTAGGGGAACATTGCTTGAAAGCAAACGCGAAAGTTGGAAGCGGTACACATCCTCTATTAATTCTAATACGGATTTAAGCAGTATGTGGAAAAAAATTAAAGCTGTTAGTGGTAGGTACAAAAGCCAAACGGTTACATCAATACAAACCAATCAAAATACTATTACGGAAGACTCACTTGAGGTAGCGAACATACTTTCAAACCATTTTGCAAGTGTGCAAAAAAGGAGAGAAATTGACCTATTTTTCGGTACGACGTGTAAAACGGATTATAACATACCCTTCAAAATCGAAGAAATGCAGGTGGCCATACAAAAGGGCAAAAAAACCGCACCGGAATCGGATCAAATCACAAATGATATGTTAAATAACTTAACATCAGAAAGTAAATACGCATTACTAACACTGTTTAATAAACTATGGAAGGAGAGCACTTACTCTGAGGAACAGAAAGAAGCGATAGTCGTACCAATCCTAAAACCAGATAAAAATTCATTGTTAGCGACAAGCTACCGACCAATCAGCCTGACGTCTTGAATGGGTAAGCTTTATGGGAAAATGATAAACAACAAGCTGCAGTGCAAACAACTTCTTAGGCCCATACCAAGATGGTTATCGAAGCTACCGATCTACACTGATCACCTGGTCCTTCTTGAAAACGCAGTACAATAGGCTCTTCGGAAAAGGGAAACACTTGTAGCGGTCTATTTCGATATCAAAGGGGCTTTTGACATGACCTGGAGGTTCGACATTCTAAATACTGTTTTATTTCAACTTACAAGGCAATCTACCGAGTGTTATTAAATCCTTTCTAACAAACAGGCGTCTTCGCATAAGCATCGGTGATGAATTATCCTAAATAAAAGTACTCGAAAATAGAATACCACAAGGATGTGCGTTAATCTGCACATTGTTTGCAATTGTAATAAATGACATGGTTTCAAATGTGCCTGAGATCATCACAAAATGTCTATATGTAGATGACATTGCCATTTTCTGTTCAGCTGAGACAGTCGGGAACATATCACGAAAACCTCAACATGCAATTAATCAAATTATTAAAAACGGAAACAGTATTGGACTACGTTTCTCAGAAGAAAAAACGCTGTAATTGCATTTTAGCAGACTAAGAACTCCAGGCTATGGTCCACTTTTGTACATGGGAGATAAGGCTATCAGAAAATGTACAATTCTTGGGTCTTGCTTTAGACAGAGCGTTAACTTGGAAACCACATATCGAACACCTTCAAAATAACTGTCGCATACTAAGTGGTTAGATTATGGATGTATCGTCTACTCGTTAGCTCGTAAATCGCTACTTACCATCTTAGACTCAGTACATAACGCTGCTATAAGGAACTGTATTGGTACCTTTCCCACCAGTCCGATCGAGAGCTTGTATTGTGAGTCAGGAATCCCATCTCTAGAAAATAGAAGAAACCAAGTAATGGTTATCTGTACAACAAAAACAAAAGCGTTACCGTCACATCTCATTAACCTGACGTGGAATATAGATCTGAGCACATATAGATTACGATTCACTATTACCCGCCCTGCTTATGTGCCGGTTTCATGAGCATATTGACAGTCTAAATCTAAATATTCCAACGCTAATAAATGAAATGCCGTTAGAGTTTGTACCGTGGTGCGCACCTGCGGTAATAGTGAGAAAAGACTGAAAATGTTTTAATAACAAGCAAAATATGTGCAACAATACCTACCTACAGAAGTTCTTCAAAATCTGCCATGGACAATCACCATTCCAAATTCTACATACAGGCGCGTGCAAAACAAAAAATGGAGTTGGAAGTACAATTGTAGTGGACAATTCGTCTTATAGCTGGAGACTAAATGCAAGGTCTTCCATAACTTTTTCCACACAATCAATGGTATACTTCACCATGGAATCTGAAACCAAAACCTTTATAATTGTCACTGATTGCCAAAATATTTTGAACAACCTACCTCAGATATATTCCAAAAATCCAAGAAAAGTCATATACCAATCCACTCTAAAACAACTAAACGAACAAGGAACCAGAATCATTTTTATTTGGACCCCAAGACACGCACAAATTCCGGGTAATAAACAAGCCGAGTCCTGTCAAGCGTCATTCACAACCATTGTGGATAGACCTAATGAAGCTGGAAGATTTTAAAAACTATTTGAAAGAAAATAGCCTCGAAATTTCGCAACAAAAATGGTCCTCAACAAATATGTATCTTTCTCGAATAAAACTCCGAGTCCAAGCACTATATGAATTACTGCACGCGACAAGAAAAGACAACAACAATGTCCATAGGGTAAGAATAAGACATACAAAAGTTACACACCAACACTTGCTTATGGGAGAAGATTATCGATTATCTAGAAAATTTTAGCACTCCTGAAAGTACCAGAAACATATTAAACTTTCTAAAAACAATAGACGTATATAACAAAGTGTGATACATAGGAGCAGGAGTGTGATGAAAGTGCAGATGAGGCGATATGACCTTATGTAGTTGAAGTCTCAAAAAAAAAGATAATAATAATATGAATATTGCTTGTCTGGTAAATGGAGAATGGGAGATGCAAGCTGGAATAGGTTTAAATAACTTATTCCCAATACTAACAGAAATGAATCTGTGGAGTTAATAACTCGTACACTGACAAATAATACAATAAAAGCCGCAGAGTAATATACTCCAAAAAACACGGATGTATATGAAGAACTACCTGTTCCCTGATGGAATACAAATATATCAAATGCAATTACGAACAGGAAAAAGGCGCTGCAAACATTTTCAAAGTTTCAAACAGCTGAAAACTTGAAAACTTAAAAAGCTGCGAGCTGTAGTCCGAATACTAATTCTCTAATCGAAAAGACAATCTTGGAAAAACAAGTGGGGAAATATGGAACAAAATTGAAGCCATAACCGGAAAACGTCCCGAAAAAACACAATAAAACTGGAAGAACGGGGAATGTTAATCACGGAAAGTAGCAAAAAAACTATGTAGCTGCTAGGTCCTCCGCCAACTATAGCCAAGAGTTCAAAAGACTGAAACAGAAAAAGGAGAAAGCCATTGATTTTAGCGAAAACAGGGAAAGCTCCTACAACGAACCTTGGAAAATGACCGAACTATAGCAATCCCTCAGTAAGGTACAAGAAACATCCTAAGGAGTAGATAACATTCCATACGCAATGATCAAGGGCTTACCATTACTAGGATTATAAGACGTACTCTTCCTATACAACAGAATTTGGTCAGAAAGAGAGTTTCTAGGCGACTGAAAAACCTCTATAATCATTCCCACCCCAAAGACGAGAAAAAAACAATTAGAAGTGAGCAGCCACCGTTCTATTTCTCTGCTTACCTGCATAGGAAAGTTATTGCAAAAATGGTAAATAATAGAATAGTATAATATTTAGAAACTCACAATCTTATGAATAAATTTCAATCGGGATTTCGCAAATCGTACTCTACAAACGACACCTTGCAAATGTTGTACAAGAAGGATTCGCAACGTATCACCACACTACTACCGTATTTTTTGCATTTATTGCAAACGATATATGAATGGGGCATTAGGGGAAAGATGGCATGTTTTAATGAATACTTCCGGACAAATAGAAAGTTTCAAGTAAAAGTAGGAAACAACATGTCTTCAATCCATCCACTAGAGAACCGGATCCCACAAAACTCCGCATTAAGCGTTACTTTATTTGTCATAGCTTGAATAATATAACAAAAGGGCTAGATTCTTCAATAGGAAGGTATATCTAAGTGAACGACATTGTATTATTTAGAACGTCAAAAAGTTTTGTATCACATAGTGCAAAAATGCAACACGGCAGTAATACCATATTGCAAGAAGCAGAATCGGTGGGCTTCCGTGTTTCAACACTTAAAACTGTGTGCATGCATTTCTGCAGGGGAAGGACGCTGCACCATTAGCCAAATCTATTCATGAAACAGAACAGAATTCAAACTGTGAAAACGTTCAAATTCTTAGGTGTTAACATGGAAGCCGCACCTACAAGCTATTGTACCAAAAGCACGGAAACATCTAATTTTATAAAATGCCTCTGTAGTATCAAATGGGGAGCCGGCAGGGCTCTACAAATCTTTAATCCTGCCCATCGTTGATTATGGAACCGTCGCTTACGGATCAGCATCAAGATCTAGTCTACAACCACTATACGTAGTACAAACCCTTTGTATCAGACATGCAATAGGCGCTGTTCCAACCAGTCCTACCAACAGTCTACAGTCTGGACTACTACCATTAGAAAAGAGACCAGTGTGGCAACTGTTAAAGTATACCGTTAAAATAGTGAACAACCCTAACCCTTATAACAACCAAATAATACTTAATGATCAAATAATCCTACAAAGAAATCTCAACAAGCCACCGAGATTTACAATCAAAAAAGGATTACAATAACTACAAATAAGTCGCATAACTGAAGTAAACGAGACGAATTAAAAAAACAAAATTTAATAAATGGGCAGAAGTCGCAAAATAGGTTACTAAAAATACATATTCCCACCACCAAAGACAGAAAACCGTACCCTACCATTATAAACATCGGATGTTGTCGTACTTACCAGATTAAGAATAGGCCACACTGCAGCTACTCATGAGTATATACTGAAACGAAAGGACCTGCAGATATTGTACTTCTGCTTGTAGTTTTACTGTACCACACATATTTGATACGTGCCCAGCGCTCCTTAATACGAGGCATCGATTAAACTAACGTCTAAGGTCAGACGAAGATAGAATTGGAAATAACCAATCTATTGGATAAGATAGGGCAGATTTGATTCAACAGTATAAATACAGTTAAAAATTAACGGCAAGTAACCATAAGATTTGCACCGAATTAAAGAAAAAAATAAATAAAAAAGAGTAATAATAATGTTGCAAATCTGCACATCATAGAACAAATAAATAAAAAAAACTCTAAGTCATACATGCATAAATTCATTTGTTATTCCAGTAATAGGCTAATCATTTGGTATAGTAAATTTGACAAAAACAGATATTGAGAACCAGAACACAAAAATTAGGGTGCGGTTCATAAAGGAAGTCTACATCATCCAAGAAGTAGTATTATCCGTTTCCACTTACACACCACAAAATTATGATAGATCTTAGAAACTATTTCTATTTCAAAACAGAACATCGACACTCCACACATCAGTTGTTAATAAAGATAATCGGTTGAAATCTCTGAATTTACGAGATCTGAACTTCATAACAGGAGTAGTAACAGAGGAAAATGATGAAATTGAAATATAGAGCAGAATTCCGTTACACGGTAAATACATAAATAATATCAACAATGACCATATAGATAATAACGCATGGAAAGTTAAGACAGCACACTGGTAACACAAGTGATGAAAACATCAAAATAGAAGCAGCAATAACTCAGGGTGAGTATTACAAATACTTGAGTTATTTACAATCTCCTCTTACAAACCATGCAGATTTAAAGAAAAAAATAAAAGATAAATTTAAAACTCGATTAGATAAGACCTTTAACAAAGAATTAAATGGTAAAAATGCTATGCAGACAATCAACATATATGCCATACCAATGGTCACATTTTCCTTTGGTTTTTTAAAATGGAGTGTTACAGATCTAGAGTTATCTAATCGTAACGATCTGTTAAAATTACAAATAAAGCTCCATAAATTAAGTGATCTTGTCAATACATAACAAAAGTGTAATTCGCCGAAATATAATTGAAAATAAGAAAAAAGAGAGAATAATAAATGCATATACATGTAAAATAGCTAGGAGATACACAACGCTGACGGGACTCGCAACGAACGGATAATGTATTATGTCTACAAAATCGGGCGCCACACAACGTTCTGTATATTAGTGCGGGGGTCGGGCTCAGTAAGATACTGTTATTATATATATATATATATATATATATATATATATATATATATATATATATATATATATATATATATATATACCAACATCACCTCCCATGTTTATGCAAGTCTCTTTCCTTAAAAGAACAAAACCATCAATTGCTATCTATTCATCAGAAACATTGGGTGAGAGTCATGTTCCTGTGACTGCTACAAGGTCATAACTGTTTGCCAAAACGTGCTGCTTAAAATCTGTGTACCTACAATTTGCTATTTTAACACAAGGCGTCCCACGAAACTGGCCTATTAGACGTTTATGGATTCTCATGAAATTTTCTACCTCTAGGTTTTCCATGGTGATGATGGAGAACCAAAACAGTTCTAAAGCCCTCGGAAAACGTTACCTCCTGGGGGACTTCTAGAGCCATTGCTGGGAGTGACAGCATGCAAACCGGTGATGCCCGTGGGGAACTAAGGCAGACCACAGCTGGGAAACCCGAACAAGCTAATAAAACGTTCTACATTTTGCTTTTCATTGTTAAATAGCACTTACACTTATTGATAAAGCTATTTCTTTGTTAGATTTAACTGGATTATTTTAATCAAATCAAGTTTCTGTTTGTTGCTTCTATCAATTCAAATTGAAGTTTTTCACAAATTTGCACTTACTACATAATTTAATAAAATTTTGTTAAATTTGTTTTTTGAATGGCATTTTCATTGTTAGCCTGCGTCCGTTAGATGGTGTTCTGATTTGTCATCTTCAAGACAGTTTAACAATATTTAATTCTTTAATGATCTAGTTATTCTTTACCAAAATTGTATTGTATATTATTTCCAACTTTCTGACACTTCCGTTTAAACCGGAAGTAGCTGTCAACCTTCTTATTTTAAATAGAACACCCTGTATTTTTCTTTTAATTCTATGTAAGTCTTGTTTATAGTTCCCTATACCTACATTCGACAATTCTCGAAAAAAAAATATTTTTGAAAATCTTTGAAGGAAACGCGCTTTTAAAGAACATCATTAACTTCAAGACCTTTGATGGCAGAACTACATAAAAAGGTATGTGGTCAAGGAGGTGTGTCTGAACTTTATGCTTAGTTGAGAAATTGACGTTACTGAAAAGTCCGTAGTGAATTTTATTTTGAGATCATTTAATATTGGGGAAAAAATTATATTTTTAAATGGAACCTTATGTAAGTAGTAATAGTAGGCCGATCCTGGACCAGTTCAAGGTCGCCCATGTAAATCTTATGGGGATTTATTTCAAGGTCGAGTAAGTTTTCTCGTTATTCCAGAACGCGCTCCACGTCTCAAGCATGTTTTTGGCGGGGATTTAAATTTTTGAGCCACTCGCCCTCTGGTGGTGAAATCGGAAGCTTTTGGAGCTCTTTCAAGGTCAAACTTTAAGCGGGAGATTTAAAATGTAGTTGGTCAAGGTCAAAGCTAAAATAGAAGTTGCAAGGTAATCATAAATCAAAAATAGTTTTGAAGGTCAAAGGTTATTGACTTACGGTGGTGTCATATTTCTTAGAAATATAAGGTCAAGGTGAAAAGCTAAAATAGAAGTTGCAAGGTAATCATTCTTATAAATCTAAAAGTTTTTGAGTAAGTTAGCAGTTTTGAAAGGATGCATGTTTATAATAAAAAGGCTTCTCCGGGATTGCATTATTCAGTAAACTTTTATTGCTAGAAATGGTGAAAGTAATAAGAATGATAAGAAGAGAAAAAGAATTATTAAGTATTGACGAGAGGAAGAAAAGACTAAAGTCCTAGAAAAAATGCGCTCTTAAAAATTTAAATTTTTCGCCTAATTCCGAGCAAAAAAAATTTTTTTTCAGCACAGTTGTGTTTTAGAAGTGGTAATCTATCATTTTACGTATAAATTTTTTCGAAATATGAAAAAATTACACTTAAATTAGCCAATTCCATTTTGAAACAACAAAAAGCACTTAAAACACACCTTTTTGTACTTACGTAAGCTCAGAAGAAACATATGCATGCAATTTATCCATTTAATGTATCTAAATGCTCTTTAAATTACCCCAATTTTTGAAACAACACTTAAAACATGACTTGTAATTTTCGGTGCAGCGTTAATAATAGTTGTAGTATAATGAACGCAGTTATTTTGCTGTGAAAGCATTTAGCAAACATTCTATTTTTATATGTCATCAGTTTACATTACAACTTTGAAACGGGATTTGAAAATGTATGTACAGAATAGATACCATGCAATGTATTTTCATTATACTTCAGTGTTATTTAAGTGAAATTATGCTTTTTTTCCTAACATTGAAAGTTTTTATTCAAAAAATCTGTATATATAATATATACCAATCATTTAAGAGCGCACATGGTAGCACTTTCAAATTTAAATTTAAGGAACACATAAGAGATTCTATGCAATTTTGAACTCACTTAAATTTTATGCTGTACTAAAATGATAAATCAACATTAAACTTACTCATTTAAATTTTCTCTGTTTTATAATAAAATAAATCACATTTTATTTGTAAATACAAATATGTAGTAATTTGTTCTATTTATAACATTAAATCATAGCTTCATTTAAATGGTGAATCAATCTTGTATATATAAAAAACAAGCCTATAATATTAAAATGGAATATCAATAAAGTTATGTATGAATGTAATTTTTAATGTAACTATAAATAAAAGAAATGTAGAATGATATGCAAAAGTGCAAGTTGTGTTGCATAAGTAATTGGCGTGCATTTTATTAAAAAAATTTGAATGTCTGCACTATTTACACAAAATATTCGAGATATATAAAATCATGTGTATATTTCCAATGATTGATATTTCAAATTAAAATTTGTATTTAACACTTACATGTTTAAATATTATTGTTTTTAAAAACAGATTTACTATCTACCATCCTTACTGTATATTCATTTTTCAGGAAAAACCATAAGCATACATGAATTTAAAACATTTTATTTATTTAAAAACTATAATATTGGTCTACAATAAAGCAAAAATACTACATTAAATAAAAACTATCACTACACATTTGTACAAAAGTTAATTACTAACATTTACAAAAAAAAAATAATAATAATGCACACAATTACATATCCTACTATTCAAAAACTAATTACTAACTTACATCGAATAACACATACACACAAACACATGTACTTATCACACTTCAATCCCCTCCAACGTACGCAAAATATTTTCACTGTCTCTAATGTTTTTCCGCACACACTCTAAATGACGATTAGCCTCTGCCAGTTCATTACTAAGTTTTCCTACTCGTTCCATCACAATCGCCTCACTATTAATGTAGTCACTATAAATTTTTCGCAACCACTCTACACTTTTTGTCTTAAACTCCTGCAGGGTTGGTGGGTTCTGCTCTTCATGCTGGGTGAAGTGCTCTATCAGAGCTAAATTTTTTCCTCCGTATTGAAGTTTTTGCAGTGGTGGAGGTGTTGCTAAAACTGTTGTTGCTGGTGTGATGCTGAAAAGATAAATAAATTTAGTACTCTATGAATTAATTAGGGGACTATCATTTTAATTAAATTATACTTACTTTTCAAAGTACCGTGAAAATTCGTCCTCTACATCACTATCTCTTATTGAGATGATGGGGGTGGTCTCTTCGAAGGGTGCTAGGGTTCTTTGTATGTTTGTTGTTGATGGTTGCACCAAAACGTTATGCAAAATGCATGGTTTTTCTTTTGTTTTTAACGATAATTTAGACCTTTTATTAGCTGAAGCCATTACTACTAATTTCATGCAATGAATGAGTATTCAATTAAAACTTTCACATTATATACACATAGATCTGTTAACGTCAACAAAATTGGTAACAACTGGAAGTGGTAAGTGTAACGATCTCAGCTGTGCAAATAAAGGTGATGAACTCTAAGGAATGCATCATAATCTGGACATGAAAAGGTATTTCATGCCATGTCAGCAATGTTAGGTTATTAGATATTACCAGTAAACGTCCACTAAAGATAATACTAAAGAAAGTGCAATAAACCGAAAACAGCATTTCTGTACCAGTCAGTTTATTGCACTCGTAATATTTGTAATTGTAAACCTAAAGTACTTCTATTATTTTTTTTTACATATCAGTTATAATAAATAAAATATTTGCTACAAGTCCATGACTGTGTGATCGTGTGTGCTTCATATTTTTGCATTGTTGGATACAGTTTTGAAGGTAACTACGAGTGAGGTTGTGCCACGTAGTAGTGATATTGTTAATTTAACAACACGTATTATTCCATTGTTAAAAACCAAAAATGAATTTGTAAAGCACATCCGTATAATTAACACTAATATTAAGCTATTCCAAGATATAATTCAAAATAAAATTTATTTAGAAGCAAGTGAAAATTTGCTTAAACTTGAAAGTAATTTATCATTGTTAAAGTGTTATCTTGTGAGACTTAAACGGTTAAAGAACGCTTCAGAGAAAACAGGTAGTGGTATGGCCACTAAAAAACGTACACATAAATTAGGTTGGTACTCTATAGATTCATGTTTTAGTGGTAGGTTACTTACAGGCATTATAGTCAATATAGCAAACATTAAGGACCCTCTTATTTTTTTACAAAGTGCATACAATAGTTTTGCGCGAAAGGTTAAAGTAATGCTAAGGCAAACGATGCTAAAGGTCAATGTCATTTTAGCCTGCAATTTCAAGCAACCTCAAAATCATGTTATTGAGTTGAAGACATTTGCCATAAAAAATTATGTCATCGATATTACCACCAATTTGCGTGAGTGGTATAACAATAACGTTTATTACAAATTACAAAAAAAATTAGAGGAGTCTTCCGAAAGGGATTCCGGTTGGGCATTACACGAAGTTTTACATTTAAAGGTGAATATTAATAGCTATACTCCATTTAGAGGTGGACTTTCGACTTACCTTAAAGTTCTTTACTTCATAGCAGTAAAGCATGCGGTAGTGAATGTTAAGAACGATGACGAGTACTGCTTCCTGTGGGCCGTTGTTTCGGCATTATACCCAGTGCAACTTCATTCAGATAGAGTTTACAGTTATCCTCATTTTAGAGATGTTTTGAATTATGGTTCAATTCCCTTCCCCATTAAAATAGATGATGTAAAAAAATTTGAAAAATTAAACAACCTCTCCATTAATTTGTTTTGTATTCAGGGGAAAGGTGTATTACCGCTAGTATTAAGTGTAAATCAGGAAAATAGTGTCAGGGAACCTATAAATCTGTTAGTACTTTCGCCTAATTGTCATTCTGAGGGTTCTACTGCTGATGCTATTAATACAAAAAATAATACTGTTTATCATTTCGCGTGGATTAAAAATATGTCAGCTCTTTTTTCTAAACAACTATCGAGTAGGGGGCACAAGATGTTTATTTGTTATCAATGCTTGAATCACTTTTCTTCAGATCACCTTCTACAAAAACATGTCACTCTCTGTCATCAACTTAATAAATGTTCAGTCAGGATGCCTACCGAAGCGGAAATGTTTCTGCAGTTCAAAAATTTCGCATTTCAGGAAAAGGTACCGTTTGTAATTTATGCGGATTTAGAAAGTATTATAGAAAAGTGTACAAATTTAACATCACTTGAGGTAATACTCTATTTCATTCCAAACATATACCCTTTAGCATTGCTTACTACTTAAAGTGTTCATACAATGATTCTTTATCTCGATTTAGGCTTTATAGAGGAAATGATTGCATTCAATGGTTTGTTAAAGAGCTTCAAAGTATTGCACATTGGAGCACCGAAATCATCAATAAAATAATTCCTATGGGTACTTTAACTCACAATCAGGTTGAACACTTTGAAAGCACCACGATTTGTCACATTTGCGAAAAACCATTTACAGATAATGATATAAAGGTCAGAGACCATAACCATTTCACTGGAGCATTTCGAGGAGCATCACATCAGAATTGTAACCTAAACTATAAAGACTCTCACATCTTACCGGTTGTGTTTCATAATTTGTCAGGTTATGATAGCCATTTCGTCATTAGAGAATTGGCTACTATTCCCGGTACGATTTCACTCCTACCCATAAACAAAGAAAGATATATCTCTTTCACAAAAGTAATAGAAGGTAGTAAAATTAAGTTTAGATTTATTGACTCTTTCAGATTTATGAGTAGTAGTATTGAAAAGTTATCAAACTATTTGGAAAATAGTAAAAAAGTTATTACCCGAGCTAATTGTAACAATGAAGAAGAATTTTCTTTACTAGTTCGCAAAGGTGTGTTTCCTTATGAGTATATTGATACGTGGGATAAATTAGACGAAACCAGGCTACCTCCTAAGGAAGCGTTTTTTAGTCATCTTAATAATGACGGAATCAATGATGTTAGTTTTACACATGCGGTTAATGTTTGGAACAAATTTCATATTAGATCGTTAGGGAGTACTCAGATTTGTATTTAAAACGGACGTTCTACTTTTAGCTGATATTTTCGAAAATTTTCGGCAAACTTGTTTAAGTACTTACAAACTTGATCCTCTGCACTATTGTACAGCCCCGGTTTAGCATTCGATGCTATGCTTAAAATTACACAAGTAAAGTTAGAACTATTTACTGATATTGATATGCTAATGTTTATTGAAAGAGGAATTAGGGTGGTGTGGCTCAATGTTCTAATCGGTATGCTAAAGCTAACAATAAGTACATGGGGAAAAATTTGACCCCACTTCCGAAAGTGTGTATTTAATGTACTATGACGTAAATAATTTATACTGAGCCACCATGTCAGAATTTCTACCATTTGGTGATTTTTCTTTTGTTGATAATTTTGAAACTTTAGATTCAATAAACCATCCTGATGATTAGGAAATTGGCTATATACTCGAGTGTGATTTAGACTATCCCATAGAATTACATGAGAGTCACAGTGATCTACCATTGGCACCCGAACATATGGTTCCACCCGTACCTGATTCAAATTCTAAAATAAAAAAATTATTACTTACATTGTATCCAAAACGTAATTACGTAATTCATTACAGAAATTTGAAAGTATATTTAAAATATGGATTGAAGTTGGTAAAAGTGCATCGTATATTACGTTTTAAACAGTCCCCATGGTAAAAAATATATCGATTTAAATACCACCATGCGTCAGCAATCTCAAAATGAATTTGATAAAATTTTATAAATTAATGATTAATAGCGTTTTTGGGAAGCTGATGGAAAATGTACGTAAACATAAGGATATACGTTTAGTAACCAAATGGGAGGGTCGCTATGGTGCTCGTGCTTACATATCAAAACCAAATTTTCATAGTTGTACAATATTTAGCAATGATATGCTCATCATTCAAATGAACAAGCTGGAAGTATATCTAAATAAACCCATATATGCAGGCTTCAGTGTTTTAGACGTTTCAAAACTTTTTATACAATTTTCATTATGGTTACATCCTACCTAAGTTTCCAAATAATTCCAAGCTCTTGTACACAGATACAGATAGCCTTATATACACATTTTCGGTTCCTGATATCTATGAGTACATTAAAGAAGACATTGATAAATTCGATACATCTGACTATAGTCCTGAAAATATCTTTGGAATTCCATTAGTAAATAAAAAGTCCCCGGCTTAATAAAGATGAAAATCATGGCGCAATTATGTTGGAATTTGTAGGACTTCGTGCAAAATGTATGCTTACACTGTTGATAAAATGTTGTAAAAAATCAAAGGGTTCTACCCATTCAAGCATCAAACAGATCACGATAAATGATTATAAACATATTTTGTTTGATGGTAACGTAATAAGGAGATATCAATATTTGATAAGGTCAAAGAGACATGATGTGTTTACAATAAAACAGAATAAAGTAATACTTAGTCTTTACGATGATAAACGATTGGTAAATTTCAATTTCACAGATACTAGACCTTGGGGATTTAACTTTACTTTAACTTCTGTTTCAGAAAACAATAATTATGAGCAGTCTTGAAAATAAACTGCATGATGAACTATGGTGCAGTAGTGATCAAATCTACAGAAAGTACCTGAAGCGTTCTTTGATGGGGAAGTGTTCCTCTGAAAGCTTTGTATTGCATATACTACAACATATTATTATTCCTGATGAGTGTTTTAACTGGTGTGCTATAAATTCAAAGTGTGCAAATGAAGTTATTATTAAGACATTATTTGATAAAAATTAAATTGGACAATATCATTAAAGGTTTTACAAAATTGTGCATTAATAAAGGTTACAATTCATTAACTTTTAATGAAGTTGATAAAATCTTAGATGATATGAATTTACTTGGTAACGTACCGCTTAAAATGTATGTATACAACTTATTATGGGCGTGATGATGATGATTCAACAAATGTTAAATCTAGTTTAGAGAATATTAATTCTGCTTATAAAGATACATTATTTATTATAACTGAATGTATTGAGAAAGCAGCATATTATGCTAATTACAAATGCCTCGATATTTTGATTGAAATATTATTAGAACAAAACATTAACTATAAGTTTCAACCATGAGAAAACGAGGAACATCACAAAATTTATTACTGGATACTAGACAACATCAATAAAGGTGAAACAAATTCAAATTCCTGCTTGGGATGGAGGTGTGGACCAGTTTCGGGTATATGGCCATCCAGTAATCTAAGTGATTATAGAAGTACTTTAGGTTCACTTTATAAGATAATGAAATTTTAAAAATAAATGTAATATTTAAAAAATAAAATACTATTCTTTTTGTGTGTGTTTTATTTCATCTAAGAGCTACATCCTTTTCTACAAACTATATATATATATATATATATATATATATATATATATATATAAATAATATAAGTAATTTGTTTCACAAAGTACAGGTTAAATGTTATAAAACAATATCATCCTTATTGATCCATGATCTTTCATCCAATCCCCACCATTTTACGAATAACTTATTATTCTTGGAGCGAAGCACTTTTTCTACTAGATATACATCGGGATACTTTGTTTTTTGTAATTCATGTTCATAAAACCCTCCCAGTACAGGATTTCCCTTCATGTCTTCCAGCATGTATGTAGTGGGGTTAGTAATGCGAACTTTCACAATCTTAAATAGTTCACTAGACCAATGGTGTGTATCCTTTGGCGAAAATATTTTAAATTTACTGATTCGTACTATGTCACCGACAGAATATCGATTCCTATCGAATATTTTTATGTTAGTGTAAGCCTCTAGCTTTGTATGATTACCAACATCTTTGGGCTTCATTC
Organism: Vesta saturnalis; assembly: GCA_036346205.1. Classification (NCBI taxonomy): domain Eukaryota; kingdom Metazoa; phylum Arthropoda; class Insecta; order Coleoptera; family Lampyridae; genus Vesta; species Vesta saturnalis. The sequence continues at coordinate 234,384 of JARFJB010002430.1, read as the reverse complement.
TAATAGTTCTATGCTTACGATTGTTATAATCCATAGTTATGGTATCAATTGTATCAATCCATTTGTATTTACCTTGCAGGCTGAATGACTTATATAGAGCACCTTTAATGGTTCTGATAACACGTTCAGCAATTGCAGCCTTCTTTGTGCTATAGGTAGAGTAATGATTGACTCCATAACGATGCATTAGTTTAGTAAAATGCTCATTGTAGAATTCTTTTCCTGCATCTGTCTGCAAATTGGTAGGTTTCCGACCTTTTTCGAAGATTGTTTGCATGGCCTTGGTAACTTCTTGACCTGTTTTCGTTTTTAATCCTTTAGTCCATAAGTATTTCGAAAAACAGTCGATGACCACTAATATATACTTATAACCCTTATTTTGTTTGGCATATGTGTTAAATTCAGCTAAATCTGCTTGCCAAAGATCATCAAAACCTCTAATTATTGTTCGCCTTCGTTTAAAATTTTTTCGTGCAGGTTTGTGCAATTCGTTGATGAGTTGTAATTTGGACATGGTGCTAATTTATCCACAATTTCTTTAAGTTGATGTAGTTTTTCCTCCAGCGCTAGATAAGCGTTGGCGTTTCCTTTGAAAGTGTTCCGAACTGCTTGTAAACAGAAATCAAGGTATCCTTTATTTATAGCATCACCATCTTCTTCAGGGTCAGCTAACTGTGTCAAACGATTTCATCCAAATCGAACCTTGTTGATACATAATATTGCCTAGTGATGACATCTTGAGGATCTATGGGATTGGCCACATTGCTGAGTCTCTTATTCTCAATATCAAATTGATTAGCATCAATCTGTTTAAACTGAGGAGCTAGTTTCTTTAATTGATACTGGACATATGAACGTCCAAATTTGTCAAGGGGCATTTTAGTTGTGACATGTCGACATCAATGCATTCTCATTTATATTGTTTAAAAAGCGGTTGTTCGGTTTTTCAATGTATCCATCTTCATATAGTTCTTCTACAATTGATATTATGTCATTTACAACACCTGTGTTTCCCGCTAATTTTTCTGCCCACAATACTTCCAGATCACGAATTAGTTCATGTATATCATTCCAATATTTATAGTCAATGGGTCTGTTTGTTAATTACTTAAAAACATAGCTCCACCTCCTCCCTTGGTTGTGGTGGGTGATGATGACAGCAAGGGTTTGATTATTTGTGTATACTTTTTGCTGCGGCTTCCTCGAATCTGTGCACTTACGTCATAATCACGCCTTACTACATTCGTAGCCTCTAAAATAGTTCTATATTTTTTCTATCTGTTGACTTGACTAGACTTAAGTCGGGTTCATTCATAATAAGCAGATCATATAATCCAGGAGTCGTGACACCTTTAATAATTATATCGTCTCCTTTAATTGTGATGGGTGTATTACCAATTGTCCATTTATCAGTTTTGGTATCATAGTGGACTCCATACGTATGATCAATATCACCTTCAGCATTCTTTAAAATACGTTCAACATATATACGTGGCAATTCATTGTACTGCTCGAGAAATTCTTCTAAGATGGGTTCATTATGGGAATCATCTGCGATACTAGACAGTTCTTCTTCTTCCTCCCCAGTATTAATCTCTCCCATGACGGATGTTTCTAAGAAAGATGAAAGACTTGGGGAGGATTTCTTTGAAAAACGGAAGCTGAGCTAGTGGACTAGTAGCACCCTTACTTGAATCACCTAATGGAGTGAGACCTGGGGTCCGTTGAACTTGAGCTAGCGGCTAGTGGGGATAGTAGCATGCTTCCTTGGAAATATGAATACGGGTAGTTTTTAGGTTTAACATCAATGACCTCCTCCTTTTAGGTGTTTTTTATCGATTTTATTTACTATTTCAGTTAGAGGTTCTATTAACGGCTTATAAGTACTTTCGAATGTTCTTTCATTATCAATGCGAGCAGTCTTAATACTGTTATACTTCTGCCGTATTATTTTACGAGCCTGAATAATTTTTTCTTTAATATCCTCTCCTTGTTATCCATTGCGACAAACAGGTACCGGTTCACCTTGAACAGGTTGCTGTTTACACTAAACAGATAGCTGTTAATTCCTAAACAGATCAGTTACTACTAAACTGCAGAATGCGGTTTAAGGTATATATATATATTCACCTTATATACCAAAACGGATTTAATGAACAGGTACCCGTTTACCATGAACAGGTAGCTGTTGCGACAAACAGGTACCGGTTCACCTTGAACAGGTAGCTGTTTACACTAAACAGATAGCTGTTAATACCTAAACAGATCAGTTACTACTGAAACCAGTTTAAAGTATTATATATTCATCAAATCTTTTCCTATAGCGGTCATTATTGACTTCAGCATCCATTATTATGACCATGAAAACAAACGTATCTACCCAACACTTTGAACACATGTCCCGAAACAATTTCAAGCTTATTGTGGGACTTATACGCATCTTTTAATTTTAATTCATCTAGCTCAAATAATATAATTAGATTAGCATTATCAAGAATTAATTGCTTTGGAATTTTACTGTAAGTTTGACTCAAATAGAAACAGTCAATATCGTTATTCATACCCATAGAAAAATATGCCCTTATATTATTTTGATTTTCACTATCTATATCATCGAAGATAAAAATAGAGTTTGATTTTGCACAATTAGGCTCAATCACATCTTGATTGTCGCTGAAGGTAAAGTAACCTATGTCCTTCATTGGAAGTAAGATTTCCTGTAAAAGTTTGTACTTGTTTTGATTCAGTGACTTAAAGTATACGTATACATGTTTAAATTTCAAACCATTTTTTTCAGTAAGCAGACTGATCATTGCGTTTGTTTTACCACAATTGGAGGGACCACATATAATACCACGTATACTACTAGGAAGTAAATCACCATGTTTTGAAGTAATAGACTTTTCATCAAAGTCATGATTTTGAATGGGAGTTTTTGTTTCTGAGCAACTACTTTCATCTTTGATGGATGAAATAAAACTAAACGAATAATTACAACATCTTTATTTATATATTAGACTATATTACAATAATAATTATAATTTTTTCACTTCTCCGGTGAGTGGACTGTACTGTACAATAGCATCATGGAGAATAAGACCATATACAACGATTCCATTAAAGAGCGCATTTTTCTAGGACTTTACTTTCCTCCCCAAACCCCCTGAACCCCTGCACTGGAGCACGTCCTCGTCGACTCGTTTTCTATCTCTTTCCATACATACGTACATACATCTTTTCTTACATCACACACTTTCAAACATACATCACTTTCATAGTTCAAGCACACGTCTATCGTTTACACAACAATAATTGCAATTATGCATTCCATTCTAGTACAGTACTTGAATATAATATTACAAATCATACTGATAATACTATATGGATGCATTTTGCAATTGCATGCTTTTACTCATTACGAGTACAATCCATTTAACTTGAATTGCAATTGTGTATATATATATGTAAGATATCTAAAGATTCATTGTGAGCGTTATTATTACTTTATTTCATGAAAAATCGTTACAATCTATTTTAGAAAAAAACCGTATTACAAATAGTTTACAAATTAGTTACATTATTGTTTTATTATATCATATTTCATATTGGTGCCCAATTTATTGAGGAAAATGTATGTTTAATATTCCAATAGTAAAAGACGACCTTCAAGTTTTTACGAAATTTTTAGTTCTATCATTGGCGCTCTAATTTATTGGATCTGTATACGAAATTTCAGAATTTTGGGTAAAGGATTATCGAGTTGTGATTTATTAAGCAATTAACAACTTTCAATTTCATATTGCTTTAATTGGTAAAACAAATTTTTTTATCACATTTTTTGTTTTGGGGAATTTTGAAACTGCTATTATTGGCGCTCTTATTTATTGGACCTATATACGAAAATTCAGAATTTTGGGTAAAGAATTATCGAGTTGTGATTTATTAAACGATTAAATGGATATTTACATATAACTATCATTACTATCACTATTGTAATTACTTATTCACTTTTTAAAGCGTCTTTCGTTCAAATTACAATGCACCTTTATATCATGGCACATTCACTGAAGTTGCATCATTTTCTTTTTACCTCATACAGCTCTAAATCTATCCTCAATTTTTTTATTTCCTTAATTAACACCTCGAGTCTTTTCTTCCTCTCGTCAATACTTAATAATTCTTTTTCTCTTCTTATCATTCTTATTACTTTCACCATTTCTAGCAATAAAAAGTTTACTGAATAATGCAATCCCGGAGAAGCCTTTTTATTATAAACATGCATCCTTTCAAAACTGCTAACTTACTCAAAAAACTTTTAGATTTATAAGAATGATTACCTTGCAACTTCTATTTTTAGCTTTTCACCTTGACCTTATATTTCTAAGAAATATGACACCACCGTAAGTCAATAACCTTTGACCTTCAAAACTATTTTTGATTTATGATTACCTTGCAACTTCTATTTTTAGCTTTGACCTTGACCAACTACATTTTAAATCTCCCGCTTAAAGTTTGACCTTGAAAGAGCTCCAAAAGCTTCCGATTTCACCACCAGAGGGCGAGTGACTCCAAAAATTTAAATTCCCCCCCGCCAAAAACATGCTTGAGACGTGGAGCGCGTTCTGGCATAACGAGAAAACTCACTCGACCTTGAAATAAATCCCATAAGATTTACATGGGTGACCTTGAACTGGTCCAGGATCGGCCTACTATTACTACTTATGTATTTTATGCATCAAAAACACTTTTACATCCTTACAGATTAGAATGTAACAAACATACCAGAATATTGTAAACAGAACATGCGACACAAAAACAAAACAAGACAATAAATAATAACAAATAATTACAAATATTGTTCAACATGGCCCCCGTTTTTTTCTGAACAAAGTAATATCCTCTTTTGAACTAAGGTTCTTCTGATCTAACACCGTCTGGGAATAAACTGTCATCAACCATTTCACTTAAGATCAAATAAACTTCGCGAGATCATTGTGCCGGTACACCATCGTTTTGGAAAATTGTCTGTAAATGTTCAGGAGCAAGTTGCCTACGAACTCAGTTACTACTTCTCTTAAATGTCTATTACTGTTTAGATTTTCAAAATTAATTTCATAACGTACGAGGTTGTCAAAGATTAAACAAAAAACATTAAATCCAAACGAATCCTGAAAATGTGCTTCCCGTACAGGTCGTGAATTTCCTACTGCCCAATGGTGAAGATTTCTTCTGTTGGCAATTGCGTTCTTAGTGAATTTTGACTCATCTGTCCAAATGACTTTTGACAAAGACTGGGGATCTTCTTGAATTTTGATAATTACAATTTCGCGAAACTGTCTAATTCTGACTTCATCACCTGGGCGTAAATCTTGAAGGACTACGAATTTGTATATATGCATAACATGATTCTTTAAAATCCTTTGTATTGAAGATCTTGGTATACCTAAGTCACTTGAAGCTGCTCTTATGGGGTGATGCGGATGGGAATTGAAATATGCTAGGACGTTTATTTCGGTATTTTCGTCTTCGGTTTTTTTCGTCGAGACCTGACCGAACCGTAGAAAATTTGCCTGAAGTTTTTTTACGTTCTTTCTTGTCATTGAGGGCAGATGAGGGCAGCGTTCCTTAAATATCCGGAAAGTTCTCGTCACAATCTTTTGACATTCTCCATAAATACAGAACAAACTGAATATGTTTTGGTTGGAACACTCTTCCATTATAGATTCAACTTGTAAAGATAGATAAAGTTGCATAAAATTAAAACCCATTACAAAAGATTGCGCGATATTGCATCACGAATAATTAATTTTAATCCTCTCCGACGTAGATATCAAAAAGCATCAAATGCTCTTACGTCACAGAACCCTCAGCCAATCATAGCCAGAGAACCCCTGCATAGAAGCCGGACCCACCCACCGCGAATTAGCTATAAAAACCGCGGCGCTACCGGAAGAAATTCTACTCCAGACTGCTCCATTAGACTCCATACTACTACTGTCTGCACGCTCCGCTACTCTGCTACTCTCGCGTCTCCAGCATCTAGAATCTAGAACCGAGATTCAGACCGCGCGCGCATGCCGTAGTTAGTTTCATTCTGTACATCGCCGACCTGTCGATTACCGCATCCGTTCATCTTGAACGGTCGTGTATCTTTAGTCGCGTTACTTCGCCGCCGTTACCGGTAAATCAGCGTTATACAAACAAACTGCTGGTTGAGATACGCTAAGGTTAACAGCCCGTAAGTTTTATTGCACCACTTTTCTTAAACATTACACCAGACACCTAGAGCAAGGACGGGCTGCAGAGCCCGGAAGTTATCTCACCGTTCCAGTACACACACCAGAAGTCACGACAGGCTGTAAAGCCTGAAGTCACCTTTTGCCAGCATACACAGACTAGAAGTCACGACAGACTGTAAAGCCTGAAGTCACCTTCTGCACACATACACACAAACCAGGACGTTGTTACTGCGGGCTAACGCCCTGAAGTCATCTTCCATTTACTCCAGCGGCAAGAAGGGTACTCGCTCTAATTCTACAGCAGTCGACGGGCTGGACCCAGAATCTTATAAGGGGCTCTCCATTAAACATATACTACACATACAATACTAGATCCTGAAAAAGATTAGCAATACAAACAAGCGACGCCTTAACCGGGAGTTAGTCTCAATACCAGAAGCCGTATTCTCAGAGATCACCCGCGTGATCCCCCAGTTACATAAAGACGAACCCGTGGTGCGTTTAGGTAATAAATTGCATCAAATGTGTTCCAGAGTCTCGCAAATCGCATATAAATTAGTTAGATATTCTTCTAATAATATTCCTTAATAAAGGAAATCCGGTAAGATAAACATTCCTGTATCGCGAGTATATTTTCACGCAACGGAAAAACTCTCCACTATTTCGTTCCCGAAGGCCTGACTAATTTACGAGCATCAGAATAAATTACGGACATACGTGTAAATTATCTCATTTTCATACCGAGAATAATCGTGTACTTAAGACACCTGCATCCCGTCGGAAACAATTCTCAGAATTGTTTAATTTAGTCCTAAAAGGTCGTGTAAACTCGCCTCAGATTAATTCGTTTACAACAATTAATAATAGAAGTAATTTTTAATAATAACTAACGTAAAAGATCGTGATAAACTCCGTCTTCCCTGTATTTAATAGGTAGAATAAGTTTCGCTTATACAAAAGTTATACGCGTTTAACAACAACAGGCGTTTCTAATAATAAAGAATTAATGCGTCTTATTTCCGGGCATAATTAAATGTTAGATATTCGTTACTGTAAATACGTTCTCAATTAATTAAGAAATACTGAGACCATCCCGGTTAGTTAGAATAAATAATCAAACGCGTACGCACAATTTGCATTTAAAACGTGTAAATATTAACCTGTCCTGTGTGAAGCATTCCAAGTACTGAGTTCACATCCAGTCAGTCTGAAATCCAAATCACATATAAGAATACTCATGCGCACCAAGGTTACTTTAAATTATTGATTTTCTCTTTGACCTGCTTACAAACACCAACGCGATCGTTGGCTCCTGCTTATGTAATACGTAGAATATTACACAACGTCACCTGATAAATACCACGCCACCGTTTACAGGACCGGCCTGAGCGGTCCTAATAAATCAAATTAAATCGTCATTATTAGGATTTTTGGGTCATAACACACTAGCAATTGAACCACAATAATTTGTATTTCCACAGAAACGGCTCAGGAGCCAATAATTACACCACTACCGTCCACGGAGGACCAACCAAAACCTGAGGTAAGATTTTCTTGTTGTTAATTTATTTCATTTAGTTTAGTACCTGATTATTTAGTTTTATAGAAGAAATAGGTAATATACGTTTAAAACATCTTTGTTGTAATTATTCAAAGTGTACAGTGTTAAGCACCAAAATACGAACCACCCCCGTCTTGTTAAGACAAGACCCGATTTGAGCTAGACCGAGGTAAATTAAAATACACCATTTTAATTATTGTAAAGCAAAGTCATTTACAAATTATTATGTGTTAACTTATTTACATTACGCTTTATTATGATCGGAGCCACCCAGATAATAGGTTCCCGGAAAAATAAAAATCATGTAGGTAACTTTTGAAATCAAAATTACTCAGAAACTGTTCATTCTGAAGGGACGGTGTTGAAATAAAATCTGTAGGAACGTAAAAATTCTATATTTTTAGTACATCAAGTACATAAGGTCCCATTTAAAAATATAATATTTTTTTTCACAATATTAAATGCGCTTAAAATAAAATTCACTACGGCCTTTTCCGAAACGTCAACTTCTCAAGCATAAAGTTCAAAATCGCACCTCCTTGACCACATACCTTGAACTTTATGTGGTTCTACCATCAAAGGTTTTGGAGTTAATGATATGTTTTTAAAGGTGCGTTTCCTTCAAAAATTTTCAAAAATATTTTTTTTAACGAGAACTATCAAATTTAGGTATAGGGAACTATGAACGAAACTTACTTATAATGTCAGTTAGAATTAGAAAAAAAAAATCTAGGGTATTCTATTTAAAATAAAAAAGTTGACTGCTACTTCCGATTTAAACGGAAGTGTCAGAAAGTTGGAAATAATTTAGTTGAATAGACCACCATCGAAAACCTAGAGGTACAAAATTTCATGAGAATCCATTACTTTTAATAGGCCAGTTGCGTGGGACACTGCGTATTAATGCTACACCCGTCATTTAAGCAAACAAAAAAAAATATATATAGTATTAAGTATGGAACCCCCTGAGTTTCTCCTCAACAGTTTATTATTTTTAAATAAAATTGGGCATCCCGTTCTAAAAAGATCCAAGGAATCCAAAAATCAGATTTACAGTATCATTTCCGGTTATACCGGAAATAAATATCAACTGTCATTTTAAATAGAACACCCTGTATATTTTTACATTTTTGAATTCGTTGTTTAATTTTGGATACAGTGAACCTCTACATTCATATTTTTATTGCCCGGTAACGTGCTTTCGAGAAGTGTTGTAAAATTATTTCGATTAATGATGTTCTTGGGTTATTACTAATGAAAACAAATCTTGAAAACTCGGCAACTTAACAATTTATTAATTTTAACAAAAAATACCGTGAATTACAAAAATTATAATAAATGTGTACGCCCTTCTGCTATCTGACACTATCCTAAACGGTCTTCAAATTCTTGCAAAGAATTTTTCAAAAATTTGTAGCAATAAGTTTCTTATGCGTAACTCTAACTCATTTAAATTTGTGGGTCTACTTCTGTATGCTTTATTTTTCAAATAACCCCACAGAAAAAATCCAGAGGTGCTAGATCAATTTTATTTAAAAATAATAAACCGTTGAGGAGATATTCAGGGGGTTCCATACTTTATACTAACTCTGTATAAGAATTTCCGATTTAAATTATGTAATAATCAATATTTACAAAATAATCTTTTTCTTAAGTGTATACAAAGAAAGAAAAGTATGTGTTTCATATAAATGATATCATTCTAAATTATTGTAGGTATATTCCAGATAAACATAAATTTTAATTCCATTGCATTACTGCTAAAATTATTTTAAATTCACTTATATTAATAAACATCGTTTAAATTATCTACACTGCACATTTGGAAAAATCTACCATAATCTTTCATTCGCTTAAAAATATTCTATTTCCAACTTTGCTAAACATCGAAAACATTTTATTTAAACTTCTCGTTTATAGCGCTGTTAATCATAGAGTGACGAAGAATTATTGGAATTAATACATTCGAGATAATAAAACCCAAGGGCAACGAATGAAATCTTATCAAGTAACATATTTGTTTCCTACATATAACTACGAAAGTGTTATTACACTGACACATTTAATACTGCAAATTTGATTATCATAATGGATCGGTGGAATCACAAAGTGGCGATTGTAACTGGTGCTAGTTCAGGTATTGGTAAGACAGTCGCAATTAAGTTAGTCCAGGAAGGAATGATAGTATAAAATATGATCTAAAGATATTGCTTACAATTCTTATGATTACTTTCAGGTTGCAGGACTAGCGAGACGTAAAGAAAAATTAGATCAATTAGCTACGTGTTTGAATGGTCATAAAGGACAGTTTCATGCAATTCAAACCGATGTGACTAAAGAAGAAGATATTCTAAAAGCATTTGAATATATTACGCAAAAGTTAGGCCCAGTTCATGTACTTATTAACAATGCAGGAATTGGTAGGTTTGCACCACTTACAAGTGGAAAAACGGAGCAATGGAGAGCAGTACTGGAAACGAATGTCCTGGGATTATCAATTATTACAAGAGAAGCTATTCAAAATATGATATCTAATAACATTCACGGTCATATAGTACATATAAATAGTGTAGGTGGTCACTCGATTACAAATACGTATATTGCAATGTACACTGCTTCAAAATCTGCAGTTACATCATTAACAGAAGCGATAAGACAGGAACTAAATCTGGTGAATAGTAAAATAAAGGTTACAGTACGTTACTAATTATAAATTCAAAAAGAATATATGAAAGTTTTCAGAGCATAAGTCCAGGTCATGTTGAATCCCATCTTACTGAAAATACGATTGCAGCTAGTGAAGGACTGTTATCTGAAGAATTCGGTATTCAGTTTAAAAAAATAAACCCCGCCCTAAATTCGGAAGATATAGCTGATTGCATTGTATATATATTGGGCACACCATCTAACGTTCAAGTAAGTAAAATACGATAATAGTTAGATAAGCGATTGTTGCACTCGCGAGAGTAAAAGTCCGTTTCTATGATCACAAAACCGACTAAAATAGAGGAAATAATGATGATAAATGCTCACTCGCTTTTACAGACGTTTATATTGCTCAACAAATGAACTGGACCGCTTACAAAATTTATCACATTTCCTTTTTTTTTTTTCAATATTTATTAATTAAACAAAATCGTGAACATTTTACACAATATTTAACGGAAAATAACCATATACAAACATTATTATCAAACAAAGGCTTTGCCTAAATTAAGTTGTCATTATTAAAACGTCATTATCATTGCTGGTACAATTATAGTACTAAGCTATTTGTTAATTTTGTTTCTGGTGATAATAGTTATGCCTTTGATAGGCAGAATTTGGCAAAGACACTTGGAGACTGGGAGTGTAAATTATCGCCACGGAAGGGGCCCGCGAGAAAAGATAAATCAAGATAGATTTTTCGTCGAAACAGATTCAGAAATCAGTATTATTCCTATTTTACCCTCCCAAAAAATCCACGTGGGTTTTTTTTTGGGGGGGGAAGACCCACCTAAAAACCAATTAAACCCAATAAAAACCCATTACATTAAAATCAATGTGTTTTTTTTTAAACAAGGTGGAGTATTGGTTTAGAAATATGTTTTATTTATTATACAGTGTAATAATCACACTTGAAAATAAAATGTTAGCTTAAATTATTATCATTCATTGCAACACATTTTAAGTGTCACAGTTTATCACTTGAATAAATCGTAATATTGTTAAGTGTGTTCCCTAAAAAGATTTTTTTTTTTGATCATGTACGTTATGTAAGTAAGTGTGACAAGAACAGTAGTAATCATTTTCACGTTAATAAAAGACAATCTTTGTTGCGAAGGTTAAGGTTTTTTATTACAACTTGAGAAAAGGCGAAAGTAATATACCTACAATTCATTGGTCCTTCTGAGTCGGATTGAGTAATTGGACAAAGTCGCATCTTCAAAAGTTGGAAAAATATACAAAACAGTATCGAAAATTTTCCAATATTGTTGAAACCATAATTGCAACCAGCATAGACCAGCAGCACAAAGTAGTCTAGAAGTCAAGCAAGAATCGAAAGTAACTGGTTAAAACAAAAGGTCAAACGGAAAAATAGACAAAAAAAGAATTTATATCTTAATTTTATTACAGTGAGTCCGTTCCATTTCAAATCTTTCCTTAGTTTATATTTTGGTTGTTGTTTAATCATTATCTGTCAATCAAAACTATTTAATTTTAGTAGTATTTTTTTAAAAGACAAATAGTTTTGGGAAGCTTTTGAAAATGCCTGATAATGCTATTGAAGCCGAGCTTTAAAGCTTTAAAAAGAATTTTTTTTGAAAATACAGTCGGGATTTTGTCTTTAAATGAGATTGATAAAACACAAATTATAGATTTCGAAGCTCGGATAGAGAGATTTCATGGGATTTTGATGAAATGCAAGCAGAAATTGATGTACTAAATGAAGATGAGGATTTTTTAAATGAACAAAGTCAAGAGCGTGTAATGTTTGAGGATGTGTATTTCCAGGTTTTAAGTAAATTTGAGTTTTGGCAGATTATTCTAACAATACAAAATAAAATTGTGAAATTTCTAATAAAGGTAGTACTAGTTCTAGTTCAAGTGGGGCATGTGTACCAACGGTAAATGTGAAACTTCCAGAGATAAAATTACCGAAATTTTCTGTTCAGTATGGAAACTGGTTGGAATTTAGGGATACTTTTGATTCGTTAATTAACCATAATGCGCATTTAGCAAATATCCAGAAGTTTCACTTTAGAAGGTGGCATTGCACAAGTCATACGTGCTATGGAATTTTCTGCAGATAATTGTACAGGTTGTCCCATTTTCGTATGTTTTACGAGGTATCTCGCTTATTTTTAGGTTAGAACCTTGCGGTTTTCGCGACACCGTGCTATTTTTAATGAAACCAAAGATACACTAATCAAATTTCCCATAGCCATCTTAGTTTGTGTGCTACAGGGTGATTTTGGAAAAATTGCATTTTCAGTCATCCCCTGTAACTCTGTTATTGTCAGACATATTAAAAAAGTAAAACTGATATCTTCAGATTTTTTACGTAGAATCCAGTGGCGTACTTAGATTTTCTTTAGAGGTCACAGTTTTTGAGATATTGACATAACCTTTTTTATGGGACACCCTATATATTTTTTAAAATCTTTTTCCTTGCCAAGAGCTTTTCAAAAATATAGCATAGTCTATATTTATTTTTATAAATAACGTGACAAAATGATTTTTTCTATAATTTACATTGATAATAGTGGATAGCCGTGGTAAACATGGTAACGCAAACAACAAAATAATTAACGTTCTGCCATTACTTAAGTATTTGATTTTGATTTCTGCTTCTATCAAATTATTCCTGGTTACATTTTCCCAAATTTAGTGCTGATATTTATTGTTATTCGTTGTTTTGTTTATTGTTATCGTTTTTGTTCTTGCTGTTGTTGTTTAATTATTTTTAATATGGCTCGAAACCACCGATTTGAAAACTTTGAGAAATATGATATGAATACCTGCTTCATATTATCTAATGAAAACGCAGACCAGGCCTTAGAACTCTATCTGAACAGGTCAGTTAATCTTTACTTTAGAATTTGTATTTATTTTATATACCTATTTTCTCATATAGATATCCCGAAAGAAGACAACCCGATAGAAGAATATTTCAAAAATTAAAATTTAATCTTTGCCAACATGGATGTTTTGACAAACCTCGACCCCGAGTTTACAACAAAAAGAACGAGGAATCAGAGATCAACGTTTTAGCAGTTGTTCAAGGCACTCCTGAAATCTCGTGTAGGAAAATAGATGAAGAGACCGTTGTGTCTAAAACAACAGTGCAAAGGATTTAAAAAAAACATAAATTCCAAGCCTACAAGTATAAACTTGTTCATCATCTGCACCCTGGTGATGCTGAACGTAGATTGGAGTTCTGCAATTGGTTTATAAATACGAAAACTCAGGACAATAATTTTGAAAAAAAATAATTTGGTCACACGAGGCACATTTCACAAGTTCGGGAATTCTTAATAGACGCAACTCGCGGTTTTGGAGTCAAGAAAACACCCACGTGATTTTTCCTAGAGAGTGTCATGGCAGGTTCGGATTTAATGTCTCCTGCTTTATTTACGAAAAATAGTTTACAAGATTTATGAAGAAAACCTAAACTCTAATGCATCCTTACAAATTCTACAAGAGAAAACTATGAACATTTTAGAAGATATTCCACTGGTTCAACTAAACGATATATTCGTCCAGGAGATGGATTGGAACAAATGGACCTGTTCGATGGCCACCACGATCACCGGATCTCTCGGTTTTGGATTTTTTTTGTGGGGTATTTAAAGAATAAAATTTATTCAAGGCAATATGCCAACATGCAACAATTAAAAATTGCAACGAAAATGCTTTTGCAGAATTACGAAGACAATCATTTAGTTTGGAACATGCTATTAAAAGAATTTATAAACTTTGTGAATCTTGTAGGAGACATAATGGTCTGCAAGTTGAACAATATTTGTGATTAATTAATTATTTTGTTTTTATCAATGTAAATTATAGAAAAAATCATTTTGTCACGTTATTCATAAAAATAAATATAGACTATGCTATATTTTTGAAAAGCTCTTGGCAAGGGAAAAGATTTTAATAAAATATATAGGTGTCCCATTAAACAAGTAGGTTATGTCAATATCTCAAAAACTGTGACCTCTAAAGAAAATCTGAGTATCGCCACTGGATTCTACGTAAAAAATATACAAATATCAGTTTTACTTTTTAATATATCTGACAATAACAGCGTTACAGGGATGACTGAAAATGCAATTTTCCAAAATCACCCTGTAGCACAAAAACTAAGGTGGCTATGGCAAATTTGATTAGTGCATCTTTGGTTTCATTAAAAAGTAGCACGGTGTCACGAAAACGCAAGGTTTTAACCTAAAAAAGCGAGATGCCCCGTAATACATACGAAAATGGGACAACCTGTACAGGCTCGCTATTATAAGATAGGATATAGGTTTAAATTCGGCACTTTTGTAAATTCGATGCCGAGTAATAATCTGAAAGAAATTTGAGCTAACTCGGATGGATTTGGTTTTATGCTCAAAAACTAAATCGCGTTTGGCCACCTTATTATTAGGAATTTTCAAAATTCGATTAAACATTATTAAGGCACCTTTTACGCACAATACTAATACGGTATTAAAAATATTATGTGACGTTTCCTTTATTCTGAACCATCATCAGGTTTATTTCTTATTTAAGATATATTTTATGTCGTTGGAACATCCAAAAAATATAAAACAGTTAAACAATTTAAAAAAACATTAACAAACAACTCAAACAAGTAGGTCTACGTACCACGGTCATAATAGCGACAACGCAAATTTATCGATAGGTAACAACAAAATAATTACACGACAAACAAACAAAATTATTATAATAAATGTTCGAACAAGTTTCCTCCTTGAATACAGTAACGAATTCTTCTTCTACAATTGTTTACGCTTCTTTGAATGGTTTACCTGGGAATTTGACGAAGTTCATTAACAACTCTATTCTGGAGTTCTTCTATATTTTGCGGTGGCGTCTTATACATCATATTTTTAAATAGCCCCAGAGGAAGTAATCTAAAGGGGTTAAATTTGGACTTCTTGCTGGCCACCTAAGTAGTCCCCTATTTCCCATCCATTTATCAGGAAATTCGCCGTTAAGATATTCACTTATTATCGCAGCATTATGTGGAGGAGCTCCGTCCATTTGCCACCAGAGAGTCCATCTTTCGTTTAGCGGAACATCATCCAAAAGGTCTGATATTTCGTGTGTTAGAAATGCGAGGTAGCGTTGAGACGTTAGGATACCTTCGTAAATAATTGGGAGCCTATCCTTCCAGATTCCAACCCACACATTAAAGGACCTCGCATTTGCCTGTTAATTCGTGGATTTTCAACGGACCAGTAGTGCTCGTTATTACGATTAAATATTCCATTAGTGGAAAAATTGCACTCATCCGTCCAAATTATTTGATTGAGAAAGTTGGGATTTTCCAGCATTTTGGTATTAAGTTGATTACAAAATCCAACCGTCTCATATCGTCCCCAGGCCGAAGAGTTTGACTAACGTGTAACTTAAATGGTTTATAACGGTGTTGCTTTAACACTCGCCAAACTGTCGTTTTTGCCACTTCAATAGTTTGCTCTATTTCTCTGGTAGATGTTGAAGGATTTTCTTGAACCTAAGATGGATAACATAAAGTCATAACTCTCCAAAAAAATGTCTGCTGAAATTAGCAGTGAAGTGAGTGAAATTCTTATAATTAGTATAATACTAACAAATAGTACCTGATGTAATATTTCTTCTTCGGCATCTCTGTCTAGTCTGCTACCATATGCATTTCGAGGTTTCTGAAAACATCCAAATTCTCGCAAATTTTGGTCTAATTTTAAAATATCTCTGGTTTGGTTGCTACCTCTCCGGATATTCCTCTAAATATCTTTGTTCTGCTCTGACACTATTTCTATTGCAGCTATAAAATATCCTTGTCATGTCTCGTTTTTCTGAATTTGAAAATATTCTAAAAAACTTTAGCACTAACACGAAGGATCTTGCAGTTATTACCCTTTTACAATTAGAAAATGACATGACAAAAGCCAACTCCTGAGTTTTGTTTGATTCATGGGTATCGTGGTAATGGAATATTTAGTTTTAATTTAAGAGTATTTTAGTTTGCAGTCGATCAAACCATGAAGTGTTATATATTGCTAAAATTAGCATAACATTCTCCATCCAACGACATAAAAATATATCTTAACCCCATAAGAAAAATAAACCTGATGATGGTTCAGAATAAACGAAACGTCACATAATATTTTTAATACCGTATTAGTATTGTGCGTAAAAGTTGCCTTAATAATGTTTAATCGAATTTTGAAAATTGCTAATAATAAGGTAGCCAAACGCGAAAAACAAAATCGAAATTTTTAGTTTTTGAGCATAAAACCAAATCCATTCGAGTTTGCTCAAATTTCTTTTCAGATTATTACTCGGCATCGAATTTAGCAAAAGTCGAATTTAAACCTATATCCTATCTCTTATAATAAGCGAGATCCCCATGCTTGCCCTCGAATTTGGGACAGCCTGTACAATAGACTGGTCTACGCTTTTGTCGAGATACAATAATGGAGGTGTTCTAGTTGATAACCATGTTAAATCTATTTTTGATATCCAACAAATAAATCACGAATCATGTTTCGAGTTACGAAAAATGTTAGATTTGTTATCCAAACACCTTAGGTCCTTAAAAACCCTTAACCAGTCAAGTGAATCATGAGATACCCTAATTATTTTTATTTTAACAAATAAACTAGATAAAAAGACAGCCCGTGAATGGGAAGAAAAGTGCGTAAGAATTTGTTGTAACAAGCCTGATATGGGTACATCCAATCATGATATTGATATTAAATTATCCACGTTGTCAGATTTCCAATATTTCATAAAAATAAGGCTGCATTATTGGAAACTTTAAATTTAACCTCTGAAAATCTGCAACGGGTTTGCGTACAACAAATTCGTATGCAACAAACCAAAGGGGTGCGGAAGTAAGTGCTAGAGAACAATGCAACTTTTGTTATGGTCCGGAACATTTTATATAAAAATGTACCAAGTTTTTACAATTAAATATTAACGATAGTTAAGCAACTAAAGCTTTGTATAAATTGTTTGCGTGGTAATCACTTTGGCAAACAGTGTTTTGCAGGACACTGTAGAAAATGTATAAGGAAGCATAATATGCTGCTTCATTTCGAAAGTCAAATGATGGTAGTTCAAAACCCAATACCGAAAGTTCGGAAGAAATTGTAGATAAGGCTAGTACATCATGTCAAAACCAAGTTTTTAATGGCGCAACTAAAACGAATGGTTAAATAATATTCAAGGTGGTACTTTTGTCTACAGTAATAGTTCAAGTTAAAACCAAATCAGGAACATTACAAACCTGTCGGCTATTGTTAGATGCTGCTACACAGTCCAATTTTGTAACTGAAGAGCGTTGTAAATGTCTTGAATTACAATCAACAGAATCTGATAATACTATTTCAGATATAGGGACCAATTAAACCGCTACAAATGTTAGTAAATCGTGCAATTTATCCCTTCTGTCAATGTACAATATCTTCAAAGCAAACGTTTCGTGTTTAGTTATACCTACAATAAACAATTGTTTACCAGAACAGTTTATGTATATTGCAACCTTGGAAATACCTGTTCATCTGCAGTTAACTGATTCTAGTTTTGCAAAGCCAGACAAAATTGACATTCTTTTGGGAGCAAGTATTTTCTATAACTTAATGTGTATAGGTTAAATTCGTTTAGGTATCAACGCTCCGGTGATTCAAAAAACAGTTTTTAGTTGGTTTGTTTCAGGTGCGACTTTTTGTTCTTCTAATATTTCCTCAAAAGGCAGACTATGTAATTTAACTACCAATTGTGATTTGGAAAACCAACTCTGGGAGTTAGAAGAAATTAAACCACAACATGAAATATTCTCCGCCCAAGAAAAGCAGTGTGAAGATATCTATCAAAAAGCCACATATCGAGAACCCTCAGGTAGATTTGTTGTTCCAATACCATTTTGTCAGTCAGTGTCACTGATTTACTCACATTCTAGAGATATAGCTTTAAAACGTTTTAGGTCGATTCAATCAAAACTTAAGAAAGATAACACTATGAAAAACCTTTATTCAGATTTTATACAGGAATATTTAACCTTAGGTCATATAGAACTTTCTAAAACCCAAAACCAAATATTTCTTATTTACCTCACCACGGTGTATTTAACGCAAACAATCAAACCACAAAATTGCGAGTAGCATTCAATGCTTCGCTCGTACTGATACGGGTTGTCGTTAAACGATTTGCATCTTATAGGTCCTAAAATTCGAGAAGATTTATTCTCAATTTTTTACGTTTCAGGCATCATCTGTGGGTTGTCTGTTAAAATATGGTGACAAATTCTTAAGGATCCGTCAGCGATCCTTCAAAAATCCTTTGGTCTGAAAATTGGGATTACCCTGTACAGGAATTTGATTTAAAACAGTCACATATGGTATGGCTTCTTCACCTTGCTAAGTCCATAGAACAATTGTCAATTGTCCATAGAATTCAACAGTAAATATTCTAGAGTTGCGAACACTAGACGTAAAGACTTCTACATGGATGATTTGTGACTGGTCAAGTACCGAATCTGAAGGTATATAGATCTGCTATGAAGTAACATCTATTTTAAAATCTGGTTGCTTTAATTTTCAAAATGGGCATCAAATGGTAAAGCTGTTTTAAATCATGTGCAAGAAGAAATCCGTTGACAATATTAAGGTTAAGAACGGCGAGAAATCTAAAACGTTTGGGTTTACTGGTCTTCTTCTTTTGACATTCTTAAATACAATATATCGTTGATATCAATTAAAACTATAACAACTCTTTCAGAACTCTCACAGGTATTTAACCCATTAGGTGTTCTAGGTCCTTGTATAATCCTGGGTAAAATTATATAGTAATATTGTGGGTTTAAAGTATCCTGGGATGAATCCTTGCCTGCAGTTGAACAGGAAATGGAAAGTTTCGTAAGCAGTTGCTTGAACTTAACCAACTAGAAATACCAAGTGTGTCGTTGTTCCAAAATGTACTGATTTGCAAATTCACGGATTTTCCGATGCTTCCATGGAGGCATACGGTGCTTTTTATATGTTAGAAGTGTTGAAGAGTCAGGGCAAATTCATGCTAAACTGTTATGTGCTAAGAGTCGAGTAGTGTCATTAAAATCTTTAACAAACACAGCCTTGAGTTGTGTGGAGCACTTCTTTTGGCCCAACTCTGGAATGAAGTAAAACTTTCTATGAACATTGATGTTTCTATAACTGATTTTTGGAGTAATTCTACTATTTGTATGTCTTGGATTAAATCAGAATCGCATGAATTGCAAACTTTTGTTCAAAATCGTGTGACACAAATTCAATTTAACCAGTGCAGATGATTGGAGACATGTTTCTACCAATCACAACCCAGCTGATTTATTTCCTGGGGATAAACCCAAGTGAGCTTCTTAATCTTTCCTTATGGTGGTCTTGTCCGACTTGGCTACAAAACCCAGAAGAAGAG
Source organism: Vesta saturnalis (assembly GCA_036346205.1). Taxonomy (NCBI): domain Eukaryota; kingdom Metazoa; phylum Arthropoda; class Insecta; order Coleoptera; family Lampyridae; genus Vesta; species Vesta saturnalis. Next base: position 214,440 of record JARFJB010002430.1, on the reverse strand, counting down.
TGGCCAGAGTTAACGATCTACTTCAAAGGTGAGTTGCCAGAAATCCGTAAAAATAAATTTTGTGATCCATTTTCTGTGACTCGGGTTTCTTCTTTTAAGCGAATGCAGCGGGTAGTTGCTTGGTGTCCTAGATTTGGTTTTAATTGCAAAATCAAAATTATAAATAGAGTTTAAACCCTTAAATACTATAGAATGAAAGCAAGCTACAGAAAGACTTGTCTATGTTTCACAGCGCGAAAGTTTTAACGAAGGTAAAGCAAGGTAAAACGCCTACTAAACGTAACTGTATTTTAAACCTCAATCCTTTTCTAGATTCTGTCCGAATACTTCGTGTTTGGGGGCGTCTTCAACTATCCCTTTTTCCATTTAATAAAAACATCCTGCAATTCTTTCAAATAAACATTTAACCAAATTAGTTTTTAAATATGAACATTAAAAACTGCTTTACGTAGGCTAACAGCATATTCTTTATTCTCTGCGAGAGCAATTTTGGCCTCTTCGTGGTAGAAATTTAGCTCGTAAAACAGTTCATAAGTGTGTGCGATGCTTTAGAGTCAAACCTTTAACTTCTATACCTGTCTTGGGCGTACTACCAAGACAACGTGTTAATGCTTCTTCGCCATTTTTACAAGTGGTGTTGACTACGTAGGTCCGGTTTTAATTAAATCTAAAAATGGTCGTAGAAGCAACCTTACAAAAGCATACATTTGTCTTTTATTTGCTTTCTAAAAAATGTGCATATCGAATTAGTGCCAGATTTAACCAAAGAATGTTTTATAACAGCATTTAGACGGTATATGTCAAGGAGGGCAAGCCTTTTGTAATACAGGGTAAATTGTAAATTTATACCTGCATTCTCCTGCATGGGTGGTATACAGGAATCCGGGATTAAGTCAACAAAATCTCATTTAAAGCGAGTCCTGGCTAATGCACGGTGTACCTTTGAAGAATTATATACTATTTTAGTAGAAATACAGGCTATTTTAAATTCAAGACCCTGTCCCTTTGTCTGTTTCTCCAGATGATCTACATGCTCTCATCCCAGGCCACTTCTTGATTACTCCTCCATTAACGTCGTTGCCCGATCCTGACGTCACCTGGAATAATGAAAATCGGCTTTCAAGATATCAGTACGTGCAGGTCCTACAACACCGATCCTGGAAACGTTGATCAATGAAATTCCTGTCCGAATTGCAATTCCGAACCAAGTTGCAACTTACACAATGTTCCTGAAAGAGTGATGACCTCGTTTTGATAAAGGAAGAAAACTTACCATCGTTATAGTGGTGCTTAGGACGCATTCATAAACTATATCCTGGTTCTGATAACGTAGCTCGTGTAGCAGATGTCAGAATCAGTGGAGGAAAAATCGTGCGTCGTTCTTTTGCGAGATTGTGCAAACTACTTACTGACGATTAGATATAAAACCTCGTTTTTTGATAATATTGAGTAAAATACCCTATTTTTGTATTAACTTTTGAAAGTCAATTCTTTCAAGGCCAGTGTGTTAAGTATGTTCCCTAAAAGATTTTTTTGATCATGTACATTATGTAAGTAAGTATGACAAGAACAGTAGTAATCATTTTCACGTTAATAAAAGTCACTATTTTTCTTGCGAAAGTTAAGGCTTTTGATTAAAACTTGAGAAAAGGCGAAAGTAATATACAAATATTAGTCAAATATTTTTACGCAAAATGGGAAAGTGCGAAAAAAAACTAATTATTTTTCGAGCTACAACCCAAACATACATTTTTTAGCAACTATAGGTGGTTATGGACTCATTCGATAACTTATTTTTTTTATTTCAAAATGTATACCTTTGTATGTTTAGTATTATTGTTAACTCACAATTTTCAAAAATTGCAATTTTAGTATTTACTAAACAAATGCAATGTTTGTCGTGGTGTGCTGTGACAATTAAAACAAAACTCTTCATTAATTGACTGTCAAATAGTAGATATTGAATTATTTGTTGAAACCAATTGTAGGTCGTACTAAAATAGTGAATATTAATTTATTCATGGCTTATTCTTCTGAAGAAAGGAATGATATGCTTTTTGCTATTACGTGTCTAACAAAGATGCTAACGGTGCTTCGGAATTATATCTTCAAACTTATATGAAAGAAGACAATCCGATGTGAGATTATTTGCTAAACCGAATCGAATTTAAAAAATTTGGGGCTTTACTAAACCTCAAAACTTTAAAATTAATGTTAACACAGAAACAGAAGAACGTATTTTAGCTTACGTCGAATTTAAACCTACTGCATCTCTTCGTGAAATTGTGAACGAGTGCAACACTTCAAAGATGAAGCCTACGTTATTCTGAAGCAAAATAATTTTAATCCATCATTTTCGTATAGGAAATACATTGTGTGTTGAAGATTATCAGAAAAGATTACGTTTTGCTACATGGTTGATTAATGAAAGTCGAGCAAACAATCAATTCTTGAAACCATTCTTTTGCCGATGAAGCAAAATTTGCAAACAACGGCATCTTCAATATAAAAAATTATATCCAATGGTCCCAAGAAAATCCTCGTATTAGTATTGAGAGGAAGATCAATATGCTTTTTCAGTAAACGTTTGGTGCGGTATTATTGGTACCAAAACCTTGAGCCGTTTCTTTATGAATACAATTTAAATTCCGAAAGATATCTAACTTTTTACGAAACGAATTTGAAGAAATTTTGGACGACCTTCCGTTGAAGGTAATTCAAAATTTGAATTATTTTCACGACGAGGCACCAGCACACAATGGGTTACTTGTGTGTAACTATTTACAGGAACATTTTAATAATTAGATAGAAATCGAGGTCCAATAGCTCTCAAGACTTAACCCCTGAACTTTTCTTGTGAGCAATTAAAGACAAAGTGTACCGAGTAAAACTTGATAATCTAGACGATTTAAAAATAAAATTCGTGTTGCTATTGTCAGGTTGCGTTGACGCACCCTGTATATAGGATGTTATAATGACGTGTATGACGTGTTTTGAGTGCGAGTGTATTGAGTTTGAACGAAAAAAAATTGTGTGTATGCATAATGTATGTGGGTGTATGATACGCCACTGGAAATTTAGGAGAAATATAATTCTGATGTAGATACGTGTATTTGAATATTATAGAGACTTTAGTGTTGGAATAAATAGATTCTGATGAATGTAAATGTGAAGAGAAATTTGTCAATGGGACGATAATGTATTGCTACTGTTTTGCTGCTGATAAAGAATGGAATGTCTGAAGATAAGATGAATAATCTTGGTCAGAAAATGTGAAGAATAAGTGTAGAATGTTTTAGAAAATATGTAGAGAAAGATTGGGTATGTTTAAGTGTTAATTTCAGAAAGTTTTGTAATGTTGTGCAATTGTTTTGAGAATATGTGTGTATATGGAATTTGAGACCTTAGACGGTGCTTATTTTGCAAATGTTGCGGAACGAGATTGAGCGCAAGTTGGAGATAAGTGTTAAAAGTTGCGTAATGGTCCAGAGTGGCTACTGAATGAATGTGGTGACGAAAAATGATTTCTTCATGAAGTAATTGTAAAATTTGTAAGTAAGAACAAATATGGCGATGTATTGTAATTACACGCGTGCTTGTATAGAGGGTAGCATCTATTGGAACGAAGAATGTTTGGATGAATACTATTGGAGAATATAACGCGGAAGGAAGACATGTTTAAAGATGGATGACTGAAGTTATAAATAGGAAAGTCAGAGATTGACGTGAGTAGTTAGAGTTAGTGAGGGTTAGCTTTTGGCTTTTGGTGAGACGCGCACGCGAGGTAGTGTGATAGAATGGGATGATGTTGGAGTATTTGTGAATTTTAATGAGGCAGTAAAATTTAATAGTATAATATATATATATATATATATATAAGTGTGATAAAATGGGATGATGTTGAGTATTTGTGAATTTTAATGAGGCAGTAATAGTTTAAACAACTGCGTAACCCGAACCGGGATGAATCGTAAAAGACATTCATAAATAAAACGATAATTAAATTGGGATTGAAGATAAAATTAGTTTGTTTATTTTCAAGAAAGTAATAAGTGCGTAAGCAGATTTATAAAAAGTTAACAGTTGTAACGTTAGTAGCGTCAAGGTTAGCGCGTGTTCTTGTACCGACATTCAGTTAAAAGTATTTATGAGACCACCTTTTAAGTGAACGAAGTGTTCGTTGTATATTAAGTCAATGTTTAAGTAACGTTATATGACATTGAAAGTTTATTTGTATAAGGGTTGCTAGAAATTTTAAGAGGCAACCAAATGTTTACCGTTATTACATGTTTGTGGGAGTAATAACCTCGCATAGTGAACTAATCGCGAGTGCACAGAAAGGAATAAGTTTTGTTGAGCCTTTGTAATGCTTCAGGCAATTTTAAGGATACCAATGGACTACAAATAATTGATTTACGGAAGAAAGAAAAAAGAAAATCAAGGATTTATGGACAATTTTAAGTAAGAAATTAGATTTAGGAATTTTATGATCTCATTTAAGCCCGATTATCTTTTGGTTAGTTTATTGCGTATGGTTGTTTAAATTATTAAGTAGTTTTGAAAGGAAGAGATAATCGTTCTTGAGTCTTATTATATGGTTTGTTTTAGTAGTAAGAATGCAAAGTGATGTTTGGTGGTTTAACTTTCAACCACGCTGATGTAATTTATGTAGATATTTGTGTTTTGTTTTATTTTATGCAGGACAATATATATATATATATATATATATATATATATATATATATATATATATATATCGTTATCTTTTTATTTTGTTGTTTATTTAGCCAGGTATGAAACACAGTTGTAACATTTACTTAATTGGTGATCTTGTTTTGACAATTTTAAAAGCAACCTTTGCATATTTTTGGATTTTAAGATCAATGAACAACCTGAAAAGTTTATATTTGCCAGGTTGTTGCAAAATTTTCATGTTAGTTTCATTAGCGCAATGCACAATTAACGGATCAGCTGTTAGTTTAAATTTCATTAAGTATAACTATAAAAGTTGAGTTTTGAAATCTTAAATTTTTACGAATGTCAATACGATTCAGAGTGTTTTATAAAAAGTAAATCAAATTTAAAAGATATCGTTCATGTTAAGAATTTTAAAATTAATTACCGTTCATTGAATGAATTTGAATGATCAATTTTATTTTGGAAGTTTTGGTATACGAGGTGTATTCAAAAAGTTTTTAATAACCTGGGTAGTACTAAATTTATTTGAGTTTGAGTTGAATTGTTTGGGACGAGTGTTTGTTTTAGAACCTTCGTATAGGAGTTTACCGAGTAAGCACAATCCTACTTTCCACAATCAAGTAGGGTTAATTAACATCCAGCTTAAGACAATTATATTAGCAAAGTTTCGATTGTGGTGGCGCCTAGAGACATATTTTCCCGGACTGAGCTGTTTGAATGTAGGTGTAAGGTGTTTGAGCATATTAATCATTCATTTTACTTATTATTTCGACCACGCCCATCTCCCTGTTAGCTGGCTTGGCAACCCGCTTACATTAGTGAGCATGCACGACGCCTAGTGCGGTTTGGACGTGTAACATAATTATTTGGCAGCCCAACGTGTGGGGCCTTGTGAATGAACTGTGACTTAATTTTGATGTTTGATGAAATATTGTAGTAAATTTTGGATTCTGAAGTTTAAATGACTGATTGTTGACGAATTATCGATTGGACTTGGTGAGATAGTGAATGTTGAGTCGTATGGCAATTTTTTTTGTGAGGAGAAATTAGTGTTTAAGTATTTACATTTGTGACTTTGAGCTTTTGTGTGTTAAGTGAATTCTTTTGTTCTGAAAGATATTTTGGTGGTATTAACGAGTTGTTTAGGATATTTTTGAAGTATTTTGGGAAACCTTTATTTGTTAAGATGGGTTATAAGATCCATATTGATTGTTTGACGTTGAATTAGATTAAGTATGAGATAGCTATTAGGGAGGTGATGTTTCCTTAGGCATTACGGCTTTACGAAAAGCACTCAGGATATTTATAGTGATGAAGCTGCGGGTAGGGCAGTACGCGACCCCGTACCCATTTGGATTTGATACTGATAGGTTAGCTATTAATGAAACTAAGTTAGAAATTGAAAAATTAATTGATGAATTACATAGTAACGTGACTACAAAAATTATAGCGACTATTGAGACGAAATTTAAGTATATTTTTAATAGAATTAATAATGTGGCAAAAACTGATGTAGAAAATAAAGAGAAAGAGGACTTTATTACGAGTATGGCAATTTTAGTTTCGAATTATGAAATTTTAGATAGGCAAGTAGTAGTTAGGACTCCCGCTAATGTAGGGACAAGTACTGATGACGTGATGGCTTCACCATCAACCAATTTTAAGACTGAATTACCAATAGGTGACCCTTTAGTAAACGTAGCACCTATTATGACTGTAGCGAAGAGTGTTCCCGTATGCAAGTGGAATATCTCTTTTCAGGTGACATTAAGTCTTTGTCGTTAAATGCATTTTGGAGAAATTAGTGAGTTACAAGTTTCCCGTAACGTTAAAGATGAGCAACTGTTTGCAGAATGTTTAGATTTGTTTACCGGTACAGCACTTATTTATGTCAGGTCAATTAGGAAAGAGGTTAAGACATGGGGTGAATTGGTGGAATCTTTGCGATTGCAGTTCCAGCCAAGTGATTACGATGAACGATTAATTGAGGAAATTAAGCGACGCACACAGGCGTCTGACGAACCTATGGGTATTTATGTTGCGATTATGCGCACATTATTTTCGCGACTTAATGAAGGGTTATCTGAGGATAAACAATTAAGAATTTTATGTAAAAATATCGCTCCTATTTATCAGACTCAATTAGGACTTACCCAAATTGGTACTATTAGTGATTTAATTAAGTATGGGAGATTGATTGAAGAACGTATACAGGCAATGGACAGTTACGTACCCCCGAGTAGGAGAAAGTCAGATTTAGAGACCGATTTAGCATATGTACATGAAGTAGAGATGTGAGTGAGTCACGTAATGTTGTGAAGGGTGACGAAGTTAAGGTATCGGAGAGAGTGGAAGTGAAACCGTCTGGGTCCAGAAAGACTATGAATGTGGCGAAACCTTTGTTGTGTTGGAATTGCAAGCAAGGCAATCATAAGGCAGTTCAATGTCAGGTACCGAAAAAGAGTATGTATTGTTATCGATGTGGTAGGGCAGGTTTTACCGTTAGGACATGTCCTAAATGTTCACGATTTCCACGTAATCAGGGAAATGGGGAACGGAGGCAATAGACAGTCGCATATTGTCTTCCGAAATTTTTGTAGAGTCGGCTATATTTTATAATAGTTCTCGAAATAAGGCAGAGATAACGTTTTCGAAAAATAAAGTTTTAATGGATTATATGTTTGACAATCAGGATTCAGATGAGAGACCATTTATTTATGTTAATGTTTATAGTCAGTCTATGTTAGCACTCTTGGATAGTGGTTCTTCTAGAACGATTTTGGGAATAAAAGGGTGGAATAGCTTAGAAAGGTTAGGAGTTAGGTGTAGAAGTAAGCGTGTGACTACGTGTGTTGTGGCGAATGGCCAGAAAGTTTTATCTGTAGGCACTGTGACGATTCCGATTGAAATTAGAGGGAAAATTGTTATAATGGACGTGATTATTGTACCCGATATAAGACATCAGATGATTTTAGGATGGGATTTTTGGAAAAAGGCAGGTATTGTACCTGATTTTCGTAGAGGTGAATGGCAGTTTGAAAGTTTAAGTGAAATTGAAATTTTAGAGACTAGGGATTTAGTAATACATTCACGTTTAGATTTGACTACCGAACAATTGAATTTATTAGACAATTTAGTTGAGGATTATTTTGTGAGAACTAAGGAGAAAGAGTTAGGATGCGCAAATTTAGTAGAGCACCGAATTAGGACCAATAGTGAGCCTATTAAGCAAAGGTATTATCGTGTATCACCATTTATGCAGAAACATATTGATGATGAATTAGAGAAAATGTTGAAGCTTGGAGTGGTTGAGAAATCGAGTAGTGCATGGGCTAGTCTCATTGTTATGGTCAAAAGAAGGACGGGAAATATAGGTTTTGTGTAGATTATCGCAAGTTGAATAAGGTTACGGAGAAGGATGTTTATCCTATTCCTTACGTTTCGTCAATTTTAGATCGTCTTCGTGACGCGAAGTTTATTTCGTCTTTAGATATTAAGTCTGCGTATTGGCAACTGCCAATGGCGGAGGATTCGAAAGAGTTTACGGCTTTTACGGTACCCAATAGGGGTCTTTATCAGTTTAAGAGAATGCCTTTTGGCTTAGTTAATGCACCGGCATCGTGGCAACGATTAATTGACAGTGTTATTTGTTCAGAATTGGAACCTTATGTGTTTGTTTATCTTGATGACACTATAATTTGTACACCGACGTTTGAGAAACATATTGAAGTGTTAACGGAAGTGTTTAAGCGATTTGAACGGGCAAGTTTAACGTTGAGCAAGGACAAGTGTTCCTTTGTCGTGACGAATTGCGTTATTTGGGTTATGTGGTAAATTCTACCGGTTTATCAGTTGATCCCGAGAAGGTTGAAGCTATTTTGAAGATCCCGGTTCCGACTACGGCGTCGGAAATTAGAAGAATTATCGGCATGGCATCATGGTATCGGCGTTTTATCGCGCAGTTTTCGTCTATTATCGCACCTCTTACGAAATTATTGAAGAAAATGTACGCTTTGAGTGGACGGAAGAATGTAGTGAAGCGTTGGATATTATTAAGAATTGTTTAGTGACAGCACCTATTTTGACGTGTCCAGATTTTAGTTTACCGTTTTCGATTCAAACTGACGCATCGGATTATGGAATCGGCTCAGTTTTGACTCAGACTATTGATGGAGTGGAGAAAGTTATATGTTATAATAGTAGATCATTGACGCGTAGCGAACGGAAGTTTTCGACTACGGAGAAGGAGTGTTTGGCGGTGTTATGGTCGATAGAAGCTTAGACCATACATCGAAGGTTAAATTTACCGTTATTACGGACCATGCATCCTTAGTATGGTTACATAATTTGAAGGATCCGACAGGACGTTTGGCTCGGTGGGCAGTTAGGCTCCAGCAGTATGATTTTGAAGTTATACATAGGAAGGGTAGAGATCATGTAGTACCCGACACCTTATCGCGATCAGTTCCGGTTATTGAGGAAACGTCTAGTGAAGATAATACCGACAGTGACATTACCGGCGAAGACCATAACGAAGAAGACGATATTGTAGAAGATAAATGGATTGAAAGAATGAAGAGATGTATTGAGAATCGACCGATAGCGTATCCAAAATGGAGAGTTCAAGATGGGAAGCTATATAAGCATGTGACGTGTAGTTATCCGAATTTACGTGAAGACGCGGAAAGTTGGCGTGAAGTTATTCCGAAGGCGAAGCGTGGTGAAATGTTGAGAAAGTATCATGACGAACCTACTGCAGGGCATGCAGGAATATTCAAGACATATGAACGTATTTCGAAATTATATTATTGGCCTAAGTTAAAGAATGATGTGAAACGTTATGTGAATAAGTGTGAAGTGTGTATAGCACATAAACCCGAACAGCGATTACCGGCAGGACTGATGACTCAGCATCCAGTTATCGATAAACCGTGGCAAATGATTTCGACGGATATTGTGGGACCTCTTCCTAGGTCTAAAAGTGGTTATAGTTATGTTCTAGTAGTGTCAGATTATTTTACGAAGTTTGTGTTATTTTTCCCGTTACGTACGGCTACGGCCGCGAGTGTTGTGAAAAATATTGAAGAAAATGTGTTTTTATTATTTGGTGTACCGTTGTATGTGTTATGTGATAACGGATCACAATTTAGAAGTGCAGTTTTTAGGAATATGGTGGCATCGTATAATGCCAAGATCATTTTTAATGCAAATTATCACCCTCAGGCGAACCCAACAGAAAGGGTTAATCGAGTAATGAAGACTATGTTAGCATCATATATTGAAGACAATCAGAGAAATTGGGACAAGTATTTAGCGAAGGTGGCTTGTGCAATTAGGACAGCTACTCATGAAGTTACTGGAATGACGCCGTATTTTGCGAATTTTGGTAGAGAAATGAATCTCGATGGAACGAGACATGGAGAACCCGTAGTGGGAAATACTTTGAATGACGTCGCGTTTGCGAATAGAGAACCTTTAATTGCTAGAGGCAATGTTTTTCGAGAAGTGTATGATGACATTAAGAGAAGATTGAATGCAGCATATATTAGAAGTAAGAAGAATTACGACTTACGAAGAAGATTAGCTACTTTTCAAGTAGGAGATACTGTGTGGCGGAAGAATTATGTTTTATCGGACGCGTCGCGTTATTTTGCCGCGAAATTAGCACCTAAATTTATTGGACCGTTTTATATAAAGAAAAAAGTTTCGTATCAGACGTATGAGTTATCGGACGCCTCGGCGACTCTAGAGGCATATGGCATCAAAGATTTAAAGTTCAGACCCTCAGACGATTAAGTTAGATAAGATTTTAGTGAATATATATAGTAGGTTAGGCTATTGAATTAATAGATCGTATTTTTTTTTGTTTGTTCTACCGTCAGATGGCTATTGGTAGGTTGGTCGGAAAACTATTTGGCGTGTGGAGTTGACTGTTTTTATTTTCTTTTGTATCAGAATTTGTCTGATTTGTTTGTGTCCTTGGGGCACACTTGGCTGTGTAGGGACGGCCCTAGAATTTTCCTACAGCAGAGGCCAACTGCTTGTCGTAAGAGGCGACTAATCAAAGGGGTGTGTCGAGGTAGGGTGAGACCTTGGTCTTGACGGGGGCATTGTTGTCCGCTTTAGGGTTGGTTGTGTCGTTCCCGCGGAGTGTCGTTATTTTGTTGGTTGCGTGTTTGACGCAGGGTTATTTTGGGTCTTAGACCACTTTACGGTATAGCCGTCGTATATAGTTAGGATTATTAGATTAGGGTGTTTTGTTTTAGGAAGTCTGATGGGTCTACCTTATTGATTACGATACTTGTTTAATGTTTACGATTATTTTGACGTTTTAACGAAAATATATACCGATTTGTGACTTGTTCTTTTGAACTCTACCGGCTTTGACGTTAGTTTTTTTGCGGTGAAGTGTTTTAGTTTTGACTTTGTGTAGGTCTCTTAGGACCAGTATTTTTGAGTTTTTCTGGAAGAAAATCTCCTTGTGGAGGAGGTGTCAGGTTGCGTTGACGCACCCTGTACATAGGATGTTATAATGACGTGTATGACGTGTTTTGAGTGCGAGTGTATTGAGTTTGAACGAAAAAAAATTTTTTGTGTGTGCATAATGTATGTGGGTGTATGATACGCCACTGGAAATGTAGGAGAAATACAATTCAGTATGTAGATACGTGTATTTGAATATTATAGAGACATTGGTGTTTGAATAAATAGATTCTGATGAATGTAAATGTGAAGAGAAATTTGTCAATGGGACGATAATGTATTGCTACTGTTTTGCTGCTGATAAAGAATGGAATGTTTGAAGATAAGATGAGTAATCTTGGTCAGAAAATGTGAAGAATAAGTGTAAAATGTTTTAGAAAATATGTAGAGAAAGATTGGGTATGTTTAAGTGTTAATTTCAGAAAGTTTTTGTAATGTTGTGCAATTGTTTTGAGAATACGTGTATGTATATGGAATTTGAGACCTTAGACGGTGCTTATTTTTGCAAATGTTGCGGAACGAGATTGAGCGCAAGTTGGAGATAAGTGTTAAAAGTTGCGTAATGGTCCAGAGTGGCTACTGAATGAATGTGGTGACGAAAAATGATTTCTTCATGAAGTAATTGTAAAATTTGTAAGTAAGAACAAATATGGCGATGTATTGTAATTACACGCGTGCTTGTATAGAGGGTAGCATCGATTGGAACTAAGAATGTTTGAATGAATACTATTGGAGAATATAACGCGGAAGGAAGACATGTTTAAAGATGGATGACTGAAGTTATAAATAGGAAAGTCAGAGATTGACGAGTGAGTAGTTAGAGTTAGTGAGGGTTAGCTTTTGGCTTTTGGTGAGACGCGCACGCGAGGTAGTGTGATAGAATGGGATTATGTTGGAGTATTTGTGAATTTTAATGAGGCAGTAATTGTTTAAACAACTGCGTAACCCGAACCGGGATGAATCGTAAAGACATTCATAAATAAAACGATAATTAAATTGGGATTGAAGATAAAATTAGTTTGTTTATTTTCAAGAAAATAAAAAGTGCGTAAGCAGATTTATAAAAAGTTAACAGTTGTAACGTTAGTAGCGTCAAGGTTAGCGCGTGTTCTTGTACCGACATTCAGTTAAAAGTATTTATGAGACCACCTGTTAAGTGAACGAAGTGTTCGTTGTATATTAAGCCAATGTTTAAGTAACGTTATATGACATTGAAAGTTTATTTGTCTAAGGGTTGCTAGAAATTTTAAGAGGCAACCAAAGGTTTACCGTTATTACATGTTTGTGAGTAATAACCTCGCATAGTGAACTAATCGCGAGTGCACAGAGGAATAAGTTTTGTTGAGCCTTTGTAATGTGCTTCAAGCAATTTTAAGGATACCAATGGACTACAAATAATTGATTTACGGAAGAAAGAAAAAGAAAATCCAAGGATTTATGGACAATTTTAAGTAAGAAATTAGATTTAGGAATTTTATGACTCATTTAAGCCCGATTATCTTTTGGTTAGTTTACTTGCGTATGGTTGTTTAAATTATTAAGTAGTTTTGAAAGGAAGAGATAATCGTTCTTGAGTCTTATTATATGGTTTGTTTTAGTAGTAAGAATGCAAAGTGATGTTTGGTGGTTTAACTTTCAACCACGCTGATGTAATTTATGTAGATATTTGTGTTTTGTTTTATTTTATGCAGGACAATATATATATATATATATATATATATATATATATATATATATATATATATATATATATCGTTATCTTTTATTTTGTTGTTTATTTAGCCAGGTATGAAACACAGTTGTAACATTTACTTAATTGGTGATCTTGTTTTGACAATTTTAAAAGCAACCTTTGCATATTTTGGATTTTAAGATCAATGAACAACCTGAAAGTTTATATTTGCCAGGTTGATTGCAAAATTTCATGTTAGTTTCATTAGCGCAATGCACAATTTTACGGATCAGCTGTTAGTTTAAATTTCATTAAGTATAACTATAAAAGTTGGAGTTTTGAAATCTTAAATTTTTACGAATGTCAATACGATTCAGTTTTATAAAAAGTAAATTAAATTTAAAAGATATCGTTCATGTTAAGAATTTTAAAAAAATTAATTACCGTTCATTGAATGAATTTGAATGATAAATTTTATTTTGGAAGTTTTGGTATACGAGGTGTATTCAAAAAGTTTTTAATAACCTGGGTAGTACTAAATTTATTTGAGTTTGAGTTGAATTGTTTGGACGAGTGTTTGTTTTAGAACCTTCGTATAGGAGTTTACCGAGTAAGCACAATCCTACTTTCCACAATCAAGTGGAGTTAATTAACATCCAGCTTAAGACAATTATATTAGCAAAGTTTCGATTGTGGTGGCGCCTAGAGACATATTTTCCCGGACTGAGCTGTTTGAATGTAGGTGTAAGGTGTTTGAGCATATTAATCATTCATTTTACTTATTATTTCGACCACGCCCATCTCCCTGTTAGCTGGCTTGGCAACCCGCTTACATTAGTGAGCATGCACGACGCCTAGTGCGGTTTGGACGTGTAACACTATACAACAAATTAGAACCCAAAGTTTATTAAAAGTTCAAAACGAAATTTTAAAACGATGTCAAATGTGTTGTTCAAAATAATGGAGGGCATTTTGAAGCACTTCTATGATTGGGTTATCTGTTTGTATGTTGTGCTGTTACTCTCCGTTAAATTTATTTAGAACTTTTTTATTTTGATAATGTAGTACATTATTTCTTGTTGTTTCCACAAATTTAGTAGTATGAGCATATTTTGTTATTTAAATGTTCACAGCACACTTTAATTTGTTTAATAAATATTATAATTATCTTTTTTTTTTGAAAATTGTGAGTTAACTAATAATATTAAACATACAAAGCTATACAGTTTTTTAAATCAGAAAAAACAAGCCATCGAATAAGTCCATAGCCACTTATAGTTTGTGTTGTAGCTCGAAAAATAATTACTAAAAAAATTTTTTGTTCGCATTTTCTCATTTTGCATAAAAACAGCTATCAAAAGTCTCTCTTATAACTTTTTCGTACTTTGAATATTAAAAAAGATATAGCCGATTGACAATTTTGACGATTTTTAGTTATTTTCAGATATCTTAGAAAGTTGGCAACAATGTTGAATTTTCTTGTCGGTACTTGAATTACCATGTAATTCTGCCCAACTTTGCTAATTTAACCGACTCTGTATCTCTTATAATAACAAAGATAGCCACAGAACGTGGGTAGATTCTAGACACCCGGTATATATATCAAACATACAAATTTTTAAGTCTTTTTAGTGCACTATTATCCATTATAATAAAAACCCAATAATGGCCAAATAAACCCAACAAAACCTAGTGGGTGGGGCTTTTTAAAAACCCGGGTTCTTTCAATCCGGTCGACAATGCTACTGTGTTAAATACTATCTTCCAAAATGCAACTGGAGTAAATATTTCCACTCAAACTGGCCGTAAGATTAGCGGAGAAAAGGAATCGCTTAGCAAGGGCGGAGTACACCGTCATTGGAATGGGGATAAGTAGACACATTGTTTATACACCGATGCGTTCAAATTTGACTTATTTTACACAAATGGGCATACTATAATTTGGCGAGAACCCGGACAACGATATAATGAAGCATTTATGGTTCCTACAGTTGCTTTTGGAGGAGGCTCTACCACAGTCTGGGGAGGCGCATATTTAAATGGTAGAACAGACCTTGTCGTTTTGCGCAATCAAAGGGTAAATGCCGAACGTTATTTGCACAACATTTTAGAAAAAGTTGTGCTATCATATGCTCAAGAAATGGGCGATGGATTTGTGCTGGTAGATGACAATGCTCGACCACACAGGGCTTAGATTGTAAATGACTTCATAGCATAACACCACCTTACTCGAATGGAATGGCTAGCTATCTCACCAGGAATGAATCCCATTGAACACATATGGGACTATCTAGTCAAACACAAGACTTTTGTTTCAAAATAAATTATGTTTCTTATTTCGTTAACAATCTCAAATTTAAATTTATCTTTCTGTATAATTTTTCTGATTATTCGTAACGTGAATTATAATTAAAGCATTACAGTATGTTTACAATTTCTTAAGATATTAAATATCGTTGTAACATGACATGTTTTACAACGAAAAAAGAAAAATGATTTTTTGTGAGTGGTGCAGTTTGACTGTCGTGCAGTATCATACAAATCAGAAAGTTGTACAGTAACAAGATTATTTCAAGTTATTGACGAACAATCCCAAAAAAACAAGATAAACGTTTGCGCGAGTACAAAAAAAAAAAGTATACAGGGTATACCGCATAAGAAGCGCGAAACTATCCCACAGTTCATTTGCAGCAAAAATGTTGTTATAAGGCACTATCCGAATCTCAAAAGTTTATGAAGTTTTTCGTTTTCTTAACAGTTTGTGATTCAACGTTATATAGTCATATCTTCCTTGAGTTGGGCTTAAAAAATATCGGTGCATGGGAGAGACAAATGAACGTTTATTCCAAGGGGAGAAATAATTAGTTTGTTTATTTTAGTTATAGCAGGGTACTCAAACAAAAATAATTAAAAATTTGCCAGTTTTTGGAAAAACTCGTCTTGAATATTTCGGACTAAAACCGTGCAAAATTTATAGAAAGTTGTCTGGTATGTTAGCTTCAAAACTGTATATCAGAATGTAAAGTGGGTTACTCGTGAAGGGGGACAAATCTCAACATAATGGTGAAACCGTCGAATTTTAGTCATACCGACGAATGATGCTATCTTGATCATTAGGCAAAGTTAACGATATTTGATAATGAATTTACGAAAAAAAAACCGCGCCTTATTTAAAATTTGGTTTTTTCTTCAAATCATAGGGTTTTCAAAGACCGTAATCAAATTAATTTAATTGTGATCATAACCGAATTTCAATAATCAGGTAGGGATGTAGCCAGCTTTGAAACTTATGGTGTTCCCCATAAACGTCACCTTTAGAGGTATCTACTTCTAAATCTCAAATAATTAACAACGATGTTCTGTAATTTGGAGTACCGGGATTTGCTCTATTTCTAATAAAAGTGAACTAACTCAAACAGCACCGTCAAACATGCACCAGCAGACGACGATAAACCGGGTAGCTAGAAAAAAAACTTGCCGTAACCAAAATTGTGATGCACGTGGCTCTCCTTGAAACGCTAATACACAAGCTAGACCAGCTAAAGGAGCCTATTACGACGTAAAACAAACAAAAAATACTTCCGCGCAAATCCTATTCTATCCAGACGTCCACAAATAATGCTAATTAACTTGATAAAATAAACTAGGCTTCGTACTCTAGAACTATAAAGCAGCCCCAAAAAGGTCTCACGTACAATATTGACACAGTTAATTATTGTACGCTTAAAATAAAAACCCACAATTTAGTAATAATCAAATGATCTCCAGATGAAACGTATATGACAATAAACACATTTGCGGCTAAACTGTGCACAGTTAAAAAATTTTTTTATATAAAAGTTGCTTGAATTCAAGCACGGTGTAACCTAAAATTATTTTCGCATATACACAGTGTTCCCTAACAACGGTACATAACCTATCTGACTTATTTTGGAATGGTACAGTTTTTAATGCGGATTTCGTTTCTACTCTGAAAATCAACCACTTTCTACGAAACATGTATACCTAAACTTAACCGTTTTTTAAATATTTTACTTTCAGATAAAAAATTATTATTTTTCGTCGTAGTTCAATAATTTATTTGGAGGTTACTATCAAATGTATGAATTTGTAACTCCGCCTGTAATTAGTACCAACATTGAACTTTTAATGTGTATAGAGGGTGTACCAAAAATATGAATTTATATTTTTTTGTTTTAAATGTAAATACCTTAAATACAATACCCTGTATATTATCACATAATTGAAAGACCTATATATAGTTTTGTAATAAACAAATTTTGTCTATTTGCAACGGTGTTTGGAATATTTACAATATTAAGATTTTTATTTAATTTAATTTATAATTCTTCGTGGTATGATCATAAGAGTTGCTATACTTAAATAAATGGCAAAATGCTTTTGTTTACGCAGAAAGAGCACTAAAAAGGAGAAAATAATTTTTTGATTTGCATGAAAATGTGATCAAAAATCTTTACTACTAAAATTAAAAGCGTGAGGCGCTCATATTATAAACATGAGACGGAGAAAAATGAATTATGATGAGTGCTCCACGCTTTTATTTTTAGTCGTGAACATTTTGATCAGATTTTGATACAACGAAAAAATATTTTCTCCTTTTTGCATTTTCTAGCGAAATAAAATCGCGCTTTTAAAAGTTTTTTCCATAGTATTATTTTTATATCTATTAAAAGTTTTCATAAAATTACATTCTCACCCACATACATGATACAATAGTCAATACATTTTAGCATTTATTTTTTCTGGTCAATATGCTAACATTGTACATACAAGTGAACATTGATTATGCACGAAGAAATGAAAATTGTAAATATTTCAAAACTGTTGCATATTGACAAAATTTGCTCATTACAAAAATGTAGGTCTTTGAATTTTCTTTCGAATAATGTAATAATATATAGGGTGTTCTATTTAAGATAAGATAGTTATTTACATTTAAAGTAAAAAAAAGTAAATTTATATTTGTACACCTGTATAAAAATTGAAGAAGTCACAATATTTAAAATATCAGTGTCTGCGCTGATTACGTGCGGAGTTACAAATTTATAGAATTGGTAGTAACTTCCAAATAAATTTTGGAACTACGACAAAAATGCTAATTTTTATCTAGAAACATAAATATTTCAAAGACGGTTAAGTTTATCTATACATTAATAGTGGTTGCCTTACAGAGTAGAAACGAAGTCGGCAGTAAAAACGATACCATTCCATTTAAAATAAGAATAGATAGGTTAGTGTGCTGTTGAAACACTTGTATATTTTCTAGTTATAGGTCGAACTTTTGTATAAAACATGTTTTCTACTGTGCAGTTTAGCGCAAATTCACTTTGACGCACTAATGAGCAACCCTGTATAGCACTAGGCATCTGAAGGAAAACCTCCTACTTCTGTAAAATTTCGTCGGTGATTACGGAGACGTAAAGTAGTACCACTTTTTAAAACACTTTTGGGTTTTCAATGCTGTAATTTTTGTATTAATGGGGCGAAACAACATAACACCGTAAAAGGGCGCCAGAGTATTTGAAATGTCACGATAGGGGTTAAAGTTCCGAATTACGTCAGTTCACAGTTTGGTCAAAACACTCAAATAACTCCCTCACCTATACGTAATCTTCGCAGATGGCACTGGGACCAACACATTCCGCCAACCTGAGAGGCTTCAAATAAATTTTCATACTTAACTAAAATAATTGCGTGCCGCAGCAATCAATCACTAATTTTGTAAAAAAAAGACAATAATCTATTGTTACGTTACGTTACGTAAAAAATTCGATTCTTAAAGTAATTTCACTTCAACTACCAAAAAAAAAAACCAGTTTAATTCTGTACACAACCACTTGAAATTAAATTCCTCAAATTGCAATTAATTATGCTCAAGTCAAAAGAAAATAGTACAATGAGTTGTGGGCCTCTAAATGTTACGTTATAATTAAATAATCACTTGAAAAGCTTTCGGCCTAATCGTTATACTTAATTAAACACAAAATATTAAAGCTAATTAACACTAAATATGCATGTCGTCAGATGCTGTATAATAATAGGTTCACATTAAATTAAAAAAGTCCAATAACCTAAAAATATATAATGTAATTATATAATAAAACATCGGGTACAATTTGTTTATGTGAGTATCATCACCTAGTTGTCTAAATGGGCTGTGATCCTAGCTGGGTTCATTAACGGCTTTGTACTAGAATTACTGTAATTTCGATATACCAAAATAACAAATATAGAACACTCAAATAAATTTAGATTATTATATGAATGAACGCACTGGTCTTAAAAATTTAAACGATAAAACAATCAGAAGTTATTCTCCAAAAGAACAGTGCGTCCATACATTTGTACATATAAATAACATAATACGGAAATACACAAAAGAATTTATTTAACCTTGTTAACCACAACAATAAAAAAACACAGAAATGTTACCTTACTTGGGGAGACCCTCTTGTTGCACAGACACCTACGATGGACTGAGAGGGTGATCTCGACGATATGATTGAGGCTTAGGCAATGCTAGCAGCTTCCAGTATTATTCAACTAATGACTGCTTCCCTTTCAGCTCTCGTTTTGATTTGAATTTTCAATTAACCTTGTGTACGCTTTTATTCTTTGTTAACTATATACAAAAGTTGGTTTATTTACAGCGCTTTATTTATTATCTTTACTCTAATAATATACAAGTTCTGAATAATTCTTAATGTTTTTAAATTACAAACCGCTTTTTTTTATTTACAATAGACTATTTGGTATCGGCAAACTGTGAACTTTACGTTTGAACGAACGTTGTATTTTCCGCAAAAAGTGAAGACCTCTCCAGAGAACGATGAAAGCACTAGGTAACTTCAAACACTAAACGCGTTTCTGGATTCCTACCAGTCCCTATGGACCAACTACACGTAAACATGAACTGGTTTTGAAGAATGTTGAACAATTATATGATCCCTTAAATGGGTTGTGAGGGGATGAGAACGCTACTACGAAAGCTCCTTCGACACGGACCTTGGTTAATGTTGTTCCGCGGTAATCACTACGTCACCGTAACGGCAAACTAAACGCTTCAACGCCTAAGCTACCTCTGCTCTCGTGAATAATTCCACTTGTCTCTACATTGAATTTTTAAACCCCTTCCATTTAATTAGCCAATTAAAGAAAAGATTACCCAAATTTTCCAAGTACGCGCATCCACTAAGTCCAACTCGAAAATTGTCAGGAGAAATTGCATCGTCAACAAAACCAACCGTTTCTCGGAACCTTATCGAAGTAATTTATATATGTTAAATTGAAATTTTCTAGCCTTTAATGCGCTGTATATAAAGCCTAATTCTTTGTTTAAAATCAAACCTAACCAACAGAGATGGCGCCGAAATGACGGCTACATTTCACTTTTGCAAAATATGTACCATACAATGTAATAATTTTAATTCGTTCTTTAATTTAATTTTATATGATGCAACCTCAACTCTGTTTAACGAAATTCACTCAATTTAAGAGAACGAAATATTTATTTACACAAACTAATTTGTGCTTCCTCTCAAATTACTAAAGGGTTTCCCTGAATATAAGAAGAAAGAAATAAAAGACAAAAGAAAACGTTACAATAGAAAAGCTTCTCCAAACATTGATGCGTTATTAGATTCACTTACGAGAGTTTTATACTACATTTAAGATGTACGGTACTAACAAATAATTTATAACTTCGACAATTATCGGCAAATCTTTGATAAAATCATGGACACATGACAATCCCCAGCATACCCATGAAGCACAGTTTTGAAAAGTATTCACGTACAGGTGAAGGGTTGAATACAACGTAACACAGAGAAGAAAAAAAAACCTAAATAAAGCAAAATCTTAATTACGAGGTCAGCAGTAGCTATGGGAACTTAAAGTATATAAGCAATAACCGCAAGGGTGTAATAAAAATGTGATATGATTTTAAGGAAACATCCATATAAAACGATGAATAATAAATAACCTTTGTTTAGTAATAGTGTAAAGTAAATGCTTAAAATTAAAGTCAGCTTAAACTGAGATATAACTTACAATCTGCACTTTGTAAAAAGGCAGAAAAATTTTCATGAATTACACGACCTTTTAAAATTTTTCTTTTCAACCAATTGAACATTTCATATTTATCAGAAATATTTTAATTTTGTATAGACCTCGACCAATATAGTACTTGGTGTTGCCACGTCCAGCCATTATAACCAAAAATACATTATTAACAATTTTTGCAGAGGTATAGTGTGTTGTCTAATAACCGGTACATAAAACTCGAAAAAACGTAAAAATAACGTAATACCGTAACAGATTCAAATGTAAATTTTGAAGTCTTTGGTATACAGAATTTTATGGAGAAATGTATTTCACCCATATCATTTTACAAGGGTTCCAAGCTTGCTTCCCGATGTTTTATGGTTATTACGTTTTTCTTGTAAAGATATTAAGTTTTACATTGTGATTACCAAATTATAGGTATAGTTTATTAGAAGTTTTGTTATGAACGAATAAGTTCAAAGGTAAATATGTAATTAAAAATTATTACTAATTTTATTAAATGCACAAATAAAAAGTTTATCTCGAGTAGGATTTGAACCTACGACCTGTACTTTGCTAGAGTACCGTGCTAACCAACTGCGCTATCGAGATTCAAGCCCCAATCGATGCAAATTTTGTCTTTATGTATATATTTAGAATTTACATCAGTTCTATATACATAAAGATAAAATTTGCATTGATTGGGGCTTAATCTCGGTACCAGTTGTTACTTACTATACTAGGTTAAATCCTACTCGAGGTAAACTTTCTATTTATGTATTTAATAAAATTAGTAATAATTTTTAATTATATAGGTACAGTTGTTTACGTTTAATCCTTGTGGTAGAAATAAGTAAAGAAAGTAGATTTTATTATGGTATATATTGGACAATCACCTTTGTAGTTAATTGTTAATTTATTTTATCTCTCCGTCTCTCCGTCTCTCCGTCTATCCGTCTCTCCGTCTCTCCGTCTCTCCGTCTCCCCGTCTCTCCGTCTCTCCGTCTCTCCGTAATAATTTTGAGTGGAAATTACGTCATGGAAAGTGTTTTGTAGCTAAGATTACTGCGATTGTCGAGTCACGATGATGGATAAGGAATTAAAAATAGTGTGGTTTTTATATGTGAAGTTCGGGTTGATTATCCGAAGTATAGTGACGACGAAAATTGGAGAGGGGTCATATCGTGCCGACAGGAGGAAGGGAGTCTGAGGTCCAAAATATCGTCTTACTGTTTCAAGTTTGACATCCGTTTGGTGTATGGTAAAACTATTCAGGTGCTTATTGTTATTTTGAGTTATAAACAAAAACGTTATTTGTTTAAAAGTAGATTATTGACTATGTTATGTAAATGTTATCAAATGCACTGCACCAGTTTTGTAGTACTTACAAAGGTACATGTTTATTTGTTGTAGTTATATTTACGAAATTAGTTAGTCATTTATCCATGTATACCTTGTGTTATTAAACTCCTTCTGTTTACTGTTGAATGCTGGTGACGGCGTGCTCGTTTGGTTTGTGATTGTATTTTATATATATATATATATATATATATATATATATATATATATATATATATATATATATATATACATGCCGCCAGTCTTGGGCTCGTTTTGAAGCAAACACAGGAAACTTTTTGCAAATTTTGCACGGTTCTAGTACTGGTCACATCTGACATTCTGGACTAAATTTTCAGAAAAATTGCAAATTTTATATTATTTTCTTTGCCTTGCCCCAGCTTTAACTAAAAATAAACAAACTAATTATTTATTCAACCACTAGAATTAACGTTTATTTGTCTGCATCGTTCAGATTTTCCTAAGCTTAATGTCAAAGAAGGTATGATGCGTTTATGACGTTGAGTCATATCATAGAAAATGTGAAGAAAATTAAAAACCTTCATAACTTTTCAGATTCGGACAGTACTTTATAGGAACATTTTTGTTGCAAATGAACTGTAGAGGGGTCCATTGAACTTTCGAGGTTGCTATACCGGGCACTCGGTATACACCTATGCGACGAAATATCATTTTTCCCTTGCTGTGCAACTTTTGTGCTTCGCTTTGGGTGTACACATTCAATGGCAAAAAAAATAATGCATTTCTCCCTCTTGATGTGTAGTATACTATTTTTTCGAAATGTATGTATCTTGACTACCACACTTGAAGTCACTTTTCACAGCCGCTGCCTGTTTTATAATTTGAGCAGCAGTAAAAGTACCTTTCTTACCGCTGAGCAACTTACAGAATTAAAAAAATTGAGAATTTACTTTGGAAAGTCAAAGTTTTAACGATGTTACAAGCATTTGGAGAAAAAATAGTACATTTAGTATACTTTGTATGGTATAGAAGAAATTTTATGTGGCTCAACTGTTCTAGTTCGCTTTACGCCAACAGATTCGCAACGTAAAATAACACTTCTACACCTAATAAATAATATACTATTGAATAATTTTTTTTTAGATTAACGAAGTAATTATCCGGCCCATTGGTGAAACACTCTAATAGTAAATTTGGTATTACGGAATGTTGGTATATCCCTAAATCTAGACACCATTAACCCATTTGATAGGATAGATTGCTAAAATTATATCTGTTTATTTGTTTACATTTAACGTGCATTAAACCTATATACTATTTAAAATAAGTTAAGTACTTACGAAACATTTTATTTGTCAGATGTTTTTACTTGAGCATGTTTACCTACTGTACTATCCGTTTATTAATCATGTTTTGCTTTTCTTTGTTTTTCCAGAACATATCTACAAATAAATACTAATATAACTTGAACATACATGTTTTAAACACAACACAAACATTCCTCAATGTGCGGCTGCTCGCATCGAGCATGCCTCGCCACATCCGCCTCAAACTGAGGCATTCATTATTCTATTCTACTAAGCTCGAATGCTCAACGCGAGCAGACAAACTACAAGAAGCGACGCATGGGTTGAAAATAGTAGTTAATATGGCGCGACGAAATTTGCAAATTGCTGCGCTGCTTATATTGTGATGGCAACAATTATTAGAAATATCTGGTGTGGAACACCACATGACCTTCAAACCTACAAAATGGTAGAATGAAAGAAACTAAATAATTTTAATAACATTTTTAGGATAATTATGCAACCTCTCTTATAAGTTCGCCCGCACTGCACCTGCACCCGCACCGCACACGCACCCGCACCCGCACACGCACCCGCACCCACACCTCGCCGGCACCTGCACCCGATACGCACTAGCACCGCACTCGCACTAGCACTGCACTGCACACTCGCATTTGCATTCGCACCCGCCCTGCACCTCCACAGGTACCCCAACTGTAACCACACCACACCCACACCCACACTCACACTCACACTCACACTCACACTCACACTCACACTCACACTCACACTCACACTCACACTCACACTCACACTCACACTCACACTCACACCACACTCACACTCACACTCACACTCACACTCACAGTCACACTCACACTCACACTCACACTCACCTCACCTCACACTCACACTCACACTCACACTCACACCTCCCACCTCACACTCACACACACACACACACACACACACACACACACTCACTCAACACTGCATTGCACTCACTCACTCCACTCACCTCACTCACTCACACTCACCAAACTCACTCACACTCACACACACTCACTCACACTCACTCACACTCACTCACACTCACTCACACTCACTCACACTCACTCACACTCACTCACACTCACTCACACTCGCACTCGCATTCGAACTGGCACTCACACTCAACACTCATGCAGTCGCACTCACTCCATCATCACTGCACGCATGCACACGCAGGTTCACACGCATACGCACGTTTAATACAGAAATACTTTCTAAAGAGTGGAACTCCTGGAAGATGCCGCCCTAACATCGGTTTAATTCAAATGTATTCAAAATAATTTCGCTTTAAATGATAGCGTTCTGTACATTCATTTACTGGAATATGCCCAATCGTTTGGCGTGAATATGATTTTTAGTTGTACCATAAGCGACTCGATTTGGGGGGCATTGGACGTTGTTATTCATAAGTTTTTGTTTTTAAAATTTCGCAATTTTAAAGAAAATTAAAAAATTCCGATTTTTTCATAAAGAATGACACTCTGGTCTGAATTCGCTAGCGCACCGTTTTCGAAATAAATCGGTTTGAACTTTTCATGTGTTAATCATACTTTTATAAAATTAACTAACGAATTCATTTACAATAAAAATCTTTCACTTATAACTTATTTGACACTTTAACCTCAACTAGTATTTAGTATTTAGTTTATTTTCCATAACCATCTTTCATAATTGTAAATGAATTGTCAGTTAATTTTATAAATGATTAACACGTGAAAAGTTCAAGTCGATTTATTACGAAAACGGTGCGTCGTAGCGACTTCAGACAAGAGTAGTAAATTTTCTGTTAAAATTGCGAAATTTTGAAAACAAAACATGAATAACAATGTCCAATGTCCCGTCCAAAGAGCGCTTATGAGTACAACTGAAAATCACTTTCACGCCATACGATTGGGCATATTTAAGGAAACCATTTTGAAGATTTTTGAGTAAACCGATGTTAGGGCGCAATCTTCCAAGAGCTCCAACTTTCTTAGGAATTATTTTTGTATTAAGGTAATTTACGTAAAATCGACATAATATTATACCACACGCACACGCACACGAACACGCACACGCACACGACAGCACACGCACACGCACACGCACAATATTTATGATCTTGGCGAAACTTGGCTAGAAGTTGTAAAATGAGCTAACTATTCGATTTAACGATAGTTCAAAAAGTAGATTGCATAACCTTCTATACCTACATATGTATATGTAGGTTGGAAGGCAAGTAACGAAAGCGACGTACGCCACAGTGGTGGGTAAAAGGAATATATCAAAATCAGAATATGGGAACAGGATACTACAAGACGTGAGATTCAAACAAGATGACCCAAATTTTTACGACTGCCAAAGCACGATTTCGAACGTTTAGTTCGTTTGATGGAGCACGCAGTAAAAAAAGTGATCCTTATATGCAAAATGCTATTACTGTCAAATAAAGGTTAACTCTTACACTGAGATTCTTAACTACTGGGGATTCGTTTACTCCTGCAGTATCTATTTCGCATATCCAAACAACGAATATCAGTGATTGTTCCAGAAGTATATAATGCACTGAAGGGATGTATAAAGATAAGTATACACCATTTTATGGGAAAACCTGCAGTGTTTAGAAAAATAAACTGAAACTAGGTATTGAGCGATACAGTTATAGATATATTGTAATGTAAAAGAACATTTTGTTCACCTGACGTTAAAATTTTTCAGGATTGGTGTTATTTAAATAGTCTAGTAAGATTTCTTCATGGAGAGTATGGTTTGAAGCATTTGATATGACTATGCATGAAGAAGTGTGAGGAGGAATATGATATATCATTTTAAAGAGACTTCAATTGTCTATCAGAATATTCGATAATATACAGGGTGTCCCATTTGAAATAATGAACTTTTCTGCATTTCTGCACCTTGCGGAAACGTAACGAATTTCGAACGACCCTGTACAATATGGAACCAATTTCGTTACGCAGAACTGATGAACAGCTTATTCATAGAGTGCGTCCAGAATTTCAACTTTCTACAAATTCAAACACCGCAATAATGAACATTGGACTGGAACCATGTTTTGGCTAAAAATAAGGAAGTTAATTAATTACTGAAAAACGGTTGAAGATAGGTATAGGAATGTGTGAGGCAAAAATAATTCAAAAGTAATAGCGAACCCAAAAATGTTATAATATACAGGGCGTCTCATTAAAAATATTAAAGGTGATGCCACCTTTCCACATAAGCGACAACGTCGCAACGCTGAAAATATTTTAGATCGATAGATCCGAGCTAAATTTTCAAAAGATCCCATGTCTAGTTTTCCGTAAATGTCTAAGGTACCATCGACGTCAATCACCTAGTATACATCTACGCAACGAATTATTTTACTTTGATCCAATTTACCGTATTAGTACGATTAATCAAGAACTTATTCATTTGGGAATTACAAAGCATACAAATCCAGATTTCTTTCAACACCAAGTAGTGTTACGCCTCAATTTTCCAAAACGCTGACTCAACATACGCATGCATTTTCGTTATCTACAGTGTGACCAAAAACAAGGTATTCTAATCCATTAATTACTTGCAACATTAATAACTAACAACATTAATAATTATTCATTAGTTTTTAACGCTGCTAACCCTAGCTTTAAGTATATCTGTTTATAATTAATAATAGGTTGTGTTAATAAAATTTGTTGTTGTAGAATTTTATTTTAACTTTTTGTGTAATGGTTTACTTGTTTGTTTAAAAACAAGTTGACGTTCGAGCATTTAATAATTATTTTCAGAAAGAAGCAACCCTGAGATTAAAGCGAACATATCCAGGTACGTGTAAATATATTCTGGTTAATAATGCAAATCGATAATTTTAAGAATCTAGCCCAATTTAATCTACGACTGAGCAAAAGGCACCAAATCTTCTTGTTATTACCCAAACTGTTAAGTAGCAAAAATTTGTAGGCATGGGTGTAGAAGTATATATATAATAACTGTAGGATATGTACACGATTTGCAACCATAGGCCCATTTTTCTCGATGAAACCATTACCACTGGTCGATATCTCCCACTGCTTTAAACTCATGTCATATTTGCAATTAGTCCAGGGAATATAGAGGTATTGGCAATAGAATCGGAGAAATAGTCTATTGAATGGCCTTTCAGATCTCAGACCGCCTTTATATTTTCCTGTGGGATCATGTAAAAATTATGTGTTCAAGCACGTAATTTGGAGTACTTAGAGGTGCGAATAACTGCCGAAATGCGCTGAGTACCTACAGATGTGTTACACGGAGATACTACAGTAAAATTTAAATGCCGAATAGGTCACCGTCTGGCAGTCAGTGGAGCTCAGTTTGAACATTCGATTTAGTATTGCTGTTTTTTTTGTAATTCTAAAGTAGACAGTTTTGTTACTATTTAAATATTTAATCTTTTCTAAATTATAGTGTTGTGAAATTAGTTAATTTAGTTGTTATTGAGTCGTAACAAATATTTTTTCTAGCTTAATTTTTTTCAAAAATCAAATATTTTATGACTGAATTGAGAAAAATAATCTTGTTTCAAAATGACAAAAAGTATGGATGCTATTAAAAAAGTTGGTCGCTATAGCGACAAATGAAAAGAAGACAACAACAAATTAAAGACCGAAAACATGCATGGTAATGAACCAAACAACTTTGAACATTTTGTATAACTTTGTAATTAATAAAGTTAAAGCCATTATCTGATACTTTTGTGTTTGTTTTGTTGCCTAATGAAAATGTATCACCCTATTTAAATGATACCTTGCATACCATAGTTGTGTTTATCAATCCATAGTGTATGGTTACTAAGAAGTGAGCACCTCCGATTTCAAATTTTTACCTATTTTTGAAAATTGTAAATATACTTAGCAGTTTTAAGTGGTTTTGACAAAGAACAGAGGGTGTCCTATGACCATAGAAGTAAGAACCCCAGAATTGAGCGGTTACATGGATGCGTTTGAATCGTTGCTATATGAATAAAGGCAATTCCATGTAAAAAGATGCATGCCATAAATTTATTTAGCTAGTTCCAACAAATTATTCATGCTACTATTTCGTATGTCCCCATGACTCAAAAGGAGAGTGAAACAATCTGGAACGTAGGGACTTCTTACATAAATTAATGACGTGCAACTGAACTTGCATGAAATGTCCTATATCTGAGAATCCTATTAAAATAATACACTGAGTGTATCTATTCTTAGTATAATAATTACTATGACAACGTGCTTCCCCATGAAAATTCTTTATTAAGATAGTTATATAAAAAGTCGATTGCATAACCTTTTATACCTACATATGTTAATGTAGGTTGGAATGTAAAATCTTTAAAGAATTCATACACGTGTGTTTTGGTGCTCTGTTACAAAAGTTTAAATTAGGCCTTATCGAATTAACAAAACACTGGAATACTATCGGAAAAGAAATTCTAAGAGATAATAATTGTGGATAATTGAGATGCAACGATATTTTATCGAATTAGCGAGTGAATTTATGTAATATATAAGCTTAGTTGAGGTTAAGAGATTTAGAAAAAGGTTGGAAATTGCATTCAACAGTTAGATAAGAGATAAGGGAATAAAATAAATTAATTAAATCCCACGCTAAAATTTTTAGGGATAGGCAACACACTTTACTCGGAATAATTGCGGTACTATAGCTAAAGGGAAATTGTAAATAAATAAATTTAGTGAAAAAATTTTTCACTACATCTCCAATACTGCACGGAGAAGGGCCGATCCGACGGGGTGCTGAACCGGATGAAAACCCTTATCGATGTGTAGGATGGAGAGAATAGAGGAAATGTTTGCACGAATTGTGGAGAGATTAAATCGTATGGATGAAAAGTCAGAAAATTCAGCTAGGAAAGCGAAGAAAAATAAAGAAGAGAATAAACAATTAAAAGAGATAATTATAAAACAGGAAGGAAGAATTAAAGTACTAGAAAAGAAGTAAGAAAGGAAAATTTCGTAGTCAAAGGTTTGAAGAATCCCAAGGGAAGTAATAGTACAACAAAGAGTGGGTGAAGTAATTAGAAAGAATTGGAGTTAGTGTTGATGTACGACACACAAATATTGAAAAATAAGAAGGATTAAAAAATACAATCAGAAAGGTCCGAGTTCAATTATAATCAAAATATGGAAATACGTAAATAAAATTGAATTTTTTAAAGCGCAACGTATCTAAAAGGACCAAATATATGAATTGAAGAAGATTACATGAAGGAAGTACAAGAGGAGAGAAGAAACGTAATCCTAATGTTAAAAGAAGCAACAGCGAAAGGGTGTAAAGCAGTAATTAAGCATAATAAACTAATAGTGAATGATACAGTATACAAAAATGAGAAACGAGACGACGAAGATAACAGGAAACAGAAGAAGAAATAATGAGTACATTAAACAAAAGAACAGTTAGTAAAAGATCTCCGGAACAAGATACAAGACTAGCACAGGTAAGCAAAATAACCAAGACTGCCTGGAAAAAAAACTAGATAAATTAGATAAATGGGTACAAAATGCAACGAAAAGTTTATTACGAGTTTGGTAAAATTGCAAAAGTAAAAACAAAAGTGTAACACAAAAATTAGAAAATAAGGAAAGATGTAAAATACATAGAAAATTGCTATATGGAAAATGAAAATAGTATTTACGACAAACAAAGTGATTTGGAAGAGGAGTTCGGAAGATCAGGTGCAATCATTTTAGGCTTAACAGAGATAAAGGACAAAAGGAAAGGGCAAATGACGCTAAAAATTGGGCATTTAATATTATATAGCGGGGTTGAAATGAAGGAACGAGCGGCGACAGGAGTAGTATGCATAATACACAAAGATTTGTTTAAAATGTATACAAGTGGGAAACATATTCTAAAAGAATAGTGGCAGTAGAATTAAGGATTCAAGAAAATAGAGACGTTTCTACAATAAAATAGCCTATGGACCAAACGGGGACGGGAGCAAAGAGGCTAAGAACAATTTTTGGAATAAAATAAATAAAGTTTAACGCGGGCGTACCACAGGGATCGGTTATAGCGCCTACACTTTTTCTACTGTACATAAATGATCTTATTTCTTCAACAAACTAACCCCATCCATTGCTTTTCTGACGATAGCACTCTTCACTGTAGTTCACCTCAGTCTACTCATAGTGATAATCCACCTTCTATGTCAAATCAAGAAATTAAAGCTGAAATGGAAAATTCAATCAACAAAGACATTCAACGTATTCTTGAATGGGGAAGCAATAATCTAGTTAAATGTAATGCTAACAAAACTCAATGTTGCCTTATGTCCGCCAAAAAGATCGATCATTTCCTGTTGTAAGTATGAATGGCTCAGTTCTTAAGTTTTCAGACTCTATTAGTCTGTTGCGTATGACTGTATTTTTAAATCTGTCATGGGTTGAGCATCTTCTGTCAGCTACTAAAACAGCTGCTCGTAAAATAGGCTTTTGTACAGATCTAAGCAGTACTTTACCTCTCGACAACTCCTTCTGCTGTATAAGCCCCAAATTCGGCCTCATCTGGAATATAATTCTCACCTCTGGGTAAGTGCTCCCCAATACGCTCTCGATATCGTTGATCGTATTTAAAAGAAAGCGATTAGGCTTATAAATGACCCGTCCTTAACTTCTCACATACAGTCCCTTGAGCATAGAGGGATGGTTTCAGTTCTTTCTTTGTATTATCGTTATTACAACGGCTATTGTGCTGCTGAATTATATTCTTTGATACCATCTCAGGCTATCTTTGCGAGAAACACTCGGTTCGCTCATTCAGTATGCAGTACAAATCTCAACTTGTCGTACCAGACAGGCGCAATCCACATTTTTCTACACGGCTTCTAAACTCTGGAATGACCTCCCTAGTTACTGTTTTCCTCTCACTTATAATATGAGAAAATTTAAGGTAGCTGTTCATAAGCATCTATTGGAAATTCATTATCCTCTATCCATCCTCCTAAGTGTTCCTGAGTGCTTTAGTACGATAGGCCTAATTTAGCCTGTTCAGGTCCACAATCATAAAAAATTAAATAAAAAAATAAAGTAATAGAGGTGGTAAATGGGACAGTATAACTAATATGAGATTTTAACGGCAGAGTTGGGAAGCAAAATGAGTTGCACAAAGAAGTTATTGGTAGATATAAGAAACAACCACGGTACACGGCTGTCAGACTTCTGCTTAATAAATAATCTAATAATATTAAATACATAGTTTCTACACAAAAAAATATACAAATATACACGTGAAGTAAAAACAGAGGAGAAAAGTCAATCATGACAGTAGAAAATAGTAGAAACAGCTAATAGAATATATATATATATATATATATATATATATATATATATATATATATATATATATATATATATATATAATGGACTCCAGGGTTAAGAGAGGTCACGAAATAGGGAGTGATAATTTCCTGTTGATGTCAGTGATAAAGGATAAAAAAATAACAAAGTAGAAAAAATAAAAGAAAAGTTGAGTTTGATACAATAAGATGGTATAGACTAACATATCATACAAACAATTAGTAGATGAAAGTATACAAAAAATGCAGAGGGGAGATGGGATTGGTAGCCTGGAACAACTATGGAATTCTTTCAGGGAGATATTAATAAAATCCGCTAAACAAATCTGTGGAGTGTCTAAAAATAACAATAACAACGAACAAACGGCGTGGTGGAGGCAGGAAACTAGAGAACAAGTAAAAAGGAAAAAACAGGCACGGAAAAACTACTTAACAAATAGAGTAATAGAAAATTATGAGAAATACAAACAACAAAGAGAACGTGTTAAAGACATGATAAAGGAAGCAAAGAAAATAGTTGAACAGAGTTTGGGAATGAATTGGAGAACAATATTAAGGGTAATCAGAAACTATTCCTTAAGGTGATCAAAATGTTTCGACAAGGCCAGAAACATGAAGAAATGCATGTTAAAAGTGAAAAGGAGAAATAATAACAGATGAGACTAAGGTAATTGAAAGAATACCTAAAAGCACCATTAAACGGGTCGGAACCTAAGAGCACAGGTAGAAAGTACATTGAATTAGGCACAGAGTGGGTTCCTAAAAGGTAGGAGTGCCCATGCGCAGGTATTCACGATCAAACAAATAATCGAGAAATCCATACAACAAAACACGGAAGCAATGTTTGCCTTTATAGATTTATAAAAGGCGCTTGTAAGGGTCCCAAGGGATAAAGTGTGGCGAAGTCTGAAAAATAGGGGATAAAACCAAAATTAATAAACGACATTAAAGCTCTTCACACGAATAATATTAATTTGTGTTATTATGAAAATGTGAAACCACAGAGGGACTCCGACAAGGAGGAGGACTGAACCGACTGTTACTTAACATCTTTATAGATGATATAATTAACTAGTGTTCAGGTAAAGCGCAAAACTCTGAGTAGAGTACAGAAAACTACAAAGAATTACAATCTAGCTTATGCAGATGCCCTAGTAGTCATGTCGGAGAAACAAGATTTGCAAAAAAAAATTAGAAATTTGGAAACGTACACTTGAAGAATTTGGTATGAACATGAATTTAGAGAAAACGATCGTTATAACAGTAAGTGATCAAAAGATTAAAATTGAAATGGAGCAGAAACAGATACAATTGCGTACGGTTAAACATTTAGGAATTAATATCAAAAATACTGATAGATATGATGTAGAAATATACAACAGAGTTAAAAAGGCACTAAATACCTATCACGCATTAACTAATATACTTTTAAATAAAAGGAAGTATCAACAACAACCAAATTAAAGGCGCACAAAGTTATATTCTGACTAATACTAACTTTTGGAACTAAGTCTTGGACAAGAGTATGTCATCAGTAGCGGAAATGATATATCTACGACGCGTGT
Organism: Vesta saturnalis; assembly: GCA_036346205.1. Classification (NCBI taxonomy): domain Eukaryota; kingdom Metazoa; phylum Arthropoda; class Insecta; order Coleoptera; family Lampyridae; genus Vesta; species Vesta saturnalis. The sequence continues at coordinate 180,987 of JARFJB010002430.1, read as the reverse complement.
GAGGCGTAACGAAAATGGAAAAAGTACGAAGTACTAAAATCCGTGAAGACCTAGATATAACGTCATTATTGAAACATATAGAAAAAAACATTTTGATGTTGGTGGGGACATCTGCAAATAATGAGAGAGAGAAGACCGGTGAAAAATGTGGGAAGCAAAAATAATTAATAAAAGAAAAGAGGCAGACCGAGGAAGACGTGGAAAATAGTGATAGGGAAATATTGGAAAAAGAGGAACAACATAGGTAGAGGCTAGATTAAGAGCGAGAAACAAGAAAGAATGGACTAAATTTATTTATAGATTAGATATATATATATATATATATATATATATATATATATATATATATATATATATATACAGGGTTTTCCACGGTAGGCGTTCGTTAGAAGTTTATGTGGTTAGAGACAGTTTAGAAATCTGAATTTTTCAATAGTATGTGTCCACACGAAATTCAGCGATCTATTTCGCAAGGAGTATATGATAGAGTTATAAAAGCTTAAATCAAATTGGCGGTCATGTGAAACATTTGTAATAATTCATTTTATCGTTTTTATCACTTTTCTTCTAGTTATGTTCAAATAATTGTTTTATGTTTTTCATTTGTTATTATTCTCTCAATTTTGTTATCTTCTTGTTTTATTTCATTGTTTTAATAAAATAGTTTGTGTAGTTTGAATTAAGTTCATTTTATTTTTGAAAAACCTTTCAGTTTCTGTTAAAAATCACATTAAAGTAGAAAATATTAATTAACAAGAAAATTGTCGATAATAGGTATAGGTAATGTTATAGCCAAACGATGCATAACTAAATGCTGCATCTATTCATCCAATAATATACAGGGTGTCACATTTGCATTAACAAAGTTTTCAACTTTGAAAATTGTTTAATAGTTCATCAAATTTTGAACACCATGTATGCAATAAATCAATTGTCAATGAGTATTTCAAAAGTATAGTTCTTATGCTTCTGTCTACTCCAGAAGCACTTTCCATCAGTCAAAAATAAGTAAGACAAGCAATGTTGAAAATAGGGTTACATCTTTCAAAATTTTGAAAAATCAAGATATCTAAGAAACAGTTGAAAAAGGTGTAGGAAACCCTTATAAGACTTATCCTAAAATTTTGTCAAGAATCCAAAAATAAAATAATATACAGGGTGTTCTATTTAAAATAAGGAAGTTAGTGGCGACTTCCGGTATAACCGGAAGTAACATGACCTTGAAAATATTTTAGAATGAAAGAGAATCTTAAATAACCCTTAAGTCCAAAAATTCAGATTTCTAAATTGTTTCTAAGCACATAAACTTCAACGAACGCCTACCGTGGAACCGTGGAAAACCCTGTATATATATATATATATATATATATATATATATATATATATATATATATATAAATGTACAATATGAACAATTATGAAATTTACCAGCCCTTCCAAGTAATGTACTTACTTAGTTATGAAATTAGGATAAAGTGTATAAATTTAGAAAATTTCATTCTAAAACTAAAGACAAAGTGAGGTTAAGTGTAACGGTAGAGAAATACTTACGGAAAATAATAAATCTTGCAGACCAGACCGAATCGTCAGGCGAGGCAATAGTACTTTCTACCGAGGTTTGGATACCATTTTTCCGGCCGGTCTCATTATCGTGTAAATATTAGAAATTAAAACAAATAATAGTATTTGCAAGAGTAAATAGGTATTGTGCCTCTAAGGAATAATTGTTGTTTAATTGAATTACTATTTTGTTACAAACTAGCCGTGTGCTGGATGGTCAGTTTCTATGCGCATTTCATACTTCTATTTTCAGATCGATCTACGACATTTCCTTTTGATAAATCAACCTTTAAATCAGTGAAAACATATTTTTATTAGGCACTTACTTTCAAAGTGTTGCAGAAGTCTAAGTAGCAACTTCCACGTTTCTAACTTCAAAATGAGACACTTTCCATACAAACTTTCGTCCTTATTTTACCCCTTAGGGATGAGTTTCAAAAACGCTCATACAGCTGACTTTTATTTATAAACAAAAGCCAAAACACCAATTTCCATATTTCTAACTTCATTCCCTGTTTAACCTCCTTATGGGATGGATCTTCAAACATTCTTTCTTAGTACTAACTTGCGTTATATAAGGAACTCCTTTGCAAAATTTCACGCTTGTGGATCGACTGGGTTAGGCCGTGCGTTACCTATCAGTCAGTTGTTAAAGTTTTCTTCAGTAGATGAGCACCAACGTGCGATCTACATGCGATTATAGCGTTTTCGCGTGTGACTAGCGTGACCAATGGGGTGAAACTCCCAAAACCCGGCTTAATCGAACACGCTAACGCCCTCGCTACACTCGCTTGCGCCGCACCGCCACCGGTCAGGGTGAAACTCGTAAAACACGTAAAACTTAATCGGTCACACCGTGTGGGAGGAGTTCGACCTAGCACATACAGACATACGTACAAAATAGACGAATTATATTGTTGGATGGATTTAGAAAATAAAATTGAAGGTTTATCAAGTGTGTAATTTGAGTAGCAGGCTGAGTGTGTTTTGTTTTGTATCAAAACAGCTTAGCCGTTTAAAATGTCAAAGGAGGAAGTAATATCCTGTACTCCTCTTGAACCGCGCGCTGCCCTGGTCGCGGTTGAAAATTACCACCCGAGACCTCAAAAGGCAGGTACAATAAAGCTTACACCAATTTCAAAGTGGTGTAATGAGAAAAATTTACCAAAGTAACTGAAAATGTTTTATTAACGTACTTTAAAGAAAAATCGCTAATCTAAACATCATCCACACTGGTCATTTTATTCGATGCTTAAAAGTACCATAAAACCAAAAGGTAACATGGATATATCGAAATTGGTAAAATTGGTAAGGTTTTGCAACGCGAAAATGTTGGCTACAAACCCAAAAGATCGTTGGTTTCGATATATCTCAAATCAATACAATTTTGAAGGAAGCACCAGATGCAGCATTTATTACTATAACAGTAAGTACATATAGCCAGTTTTAATTATTCATGTATAAAACTATAGGCTGCTTTAATTTTACGTATTGCTGGGGCTTGTAGAGGTGATGAGCTTGCAAAATGAGTATCCAGGATTTGAAGGCAAAGGATGACATTGTTGTTGTCAACATTCCCAACTCAAAAACTGGGGTTGCTGGGAAGTTCGTGAGCATTGAACAGAACCATTTCCACTATTAGAAGGTACCTTGCAGTGCGGCCTCCAGAGCAACGTTTATATTTAAGCGTACGAAATGGCAAGGTAACAAAGCACCCAACACATTCCGTACAATACCTAAAAATTGCGAAATTTTTTCAATTGGAAAATCCTCATCTTTATACTGGACATTGCTTCCGTAGAACGTCCGCAACTGCACTTGCTTTGCGCGGCGGAAAATAGCTAAAATGGCACAGTCCTCAGAATCAGGCCCACCTCTGGCATTGACATCCACAATTTTTCCGAGATACGTAATACTTCTCCACAAGAAAGTTCTACATATTTAAACCAAATTAATGAATTAAACAGGGACACATTTAAAATAAAATAAATACCAAGTAAGGTCCAAAGTTTTAGAAATTCCTAGCCATTGCATATTATTAGAAAAACATACGGTTTGAAATAGCAACCGGAACTGCTGGATGATGACGAAAAACCCCATTATTTGATGATAAATAATTTATTGACATAATTTTCACAAGCGATACTAAGATAATGTATTTAAAAATATATGTATATATATATATATATATATATATATATATATATATATATATTTCAAAATATAGATTATACAACTGATCTTAATACAAAACTAACGTTGACAGAGTTGAAAACGCACAAACAAAATAAGTTCAGCAATTACCAGTTACACAAATATTCTGTACTGAGTACACAAAAAGTAAATTTCAACAGTTATCAAAACAGGAAAGGAACTATTTATTAAATATATATCTTAAACAATTTAAATTAGTAATATTCGAGGTTCGACTGCGAAATTAGCCAAAATCTATGTATGTTAAATATTATACACATACCACCTTTATTTAGTGCAAGATAATCCTTTTCTTTAATTGCATCATGCCATTTAGTTTCGTTCGTACACATAACTGTAAGAAGGAAAAAATTAAAAGTTAAAAACAGTATCCACATACACCGCGCGAAATCACACACAAACACACACACACACACACACACACACACACACACACACACACACAACACATTCTACATCACACACATCAACACATACACACACACACACACACAACACACACACATCACACACACAACAGACAGCACACACACACTACACACGCACAACACACACGCACGATAATGCAGCTTCAGCATTTCACATCATGCTATTTATTTTTACATTCTATTCACTTTAGATAAAAAGCTTTACGCTACACTCTGCTTAAAACATTCTAATCAGCATAAAATAACATTTAACTACACTTAAATTCTACCCTAAATATAATTAACTAAAGCTATACAGGTCTTTTTACACCTTGAAAAATCAGCTATCAGAAAAGATAAAACCAAAACATAGCACTATCAAACCCTTCTTCCACAGGTTTCATAATTCAATCGCTTAAATCTAATTAAGAATTACTCTAACCTTAAATACACAATTTATAGACAATATTGATACATGGAAACTGCAACATACACACACATTCCACCACCAGGCAATAATCACATTACACAACACAGTCTAATCACATTTTTACTATCACTGAACATACAGCTATCTACTACGCAAATCGAATCAGAACAAACCAACAACTGCACACACACACCCAACATATACACGCAACGCACACAGTTTTCCAACAATCAGCTATAACAAAGGAACACAACCAAACACTCACACACGAACATTCATCGCACACCATACACCACACACACACACACACCACGCAACACCACACACACGACACACACACACCACACACACACACAGCACACAGACACACACACCACACACACACAACACGCACACACACACACGCACACAGCACACACACACCACACACGACACACACACACACACACACACGACACACAGACACACACACACAGCACACAACACAGACACACAGCACACAGCACACACAGACACACACGACACACAACACACACGACACACAGACACACAGCACACAACACGACACACACACAGACACAGACACACAGACACACAGACACACAGACACACAGACACACACGCACACACACACGCACACACAGACACACAGACACACAGACACACAGACACACAACACGACACACGACACACACGACACACAGACACACGACACACAACACAGCACACACACACAGACACACAGACACGACACAGCACACACAGCACACGCACACGACACACGACACAGACCACACGCACACGACACACAGACACACAGCACACAGCACACACAGACACACACGCACAGCACACGACACACGACACACAGCACACACACGACACACAGCACACAGACACACGACAGCACACGCACACGCACACGCACACGCACACGCACACGCACACGCACACAGCACACGCACACAGCACACCACAACGCACACAGACACACAGACACGCACAGCACACAGCACACCACACGCACACGACACACACACACAGCACACGACACACAGCACACAGACACACAGACACGCACACGACACACGACACACAGCACCACAGCACACGCACACGCACACGCACACGACACACAGCACACGCACACACGCACACAGCACACAGCACACGACACACAGCACACGCACACGACCACACGCACGCACAGCACACGCACACGCACACGCACAGCACACGACGCACACGCACACGCACACGCACACGCACACGACGCACACGCACACGCAGACGCAGACGCAGACGCAGACGCAGACGCAGGCGCAGACGCAGACGCAGACGCAGACGCAGACGCAGACCACACAGATGCACGACGCAGACGCAACCAGACACACACACACACACACACACACACACACACACACACACACACTCACAAACATGTTGGCAAAACTTGTATAGCTGGTAAGTCGATTTAACGATAGTGAAAAAAGCCGATTTCGTAACCTTCTATACCTGCATATGTATATGTAGGTTGTAAGGTAAAACACAATAATTTGCATTAATATGGGTGTGTGAGTTTTAATTGAAATTATAAAAGTGAAACTTGTATTCAGAAATCTCTAATGATGTTAATTAAAACAATCTTTATAAATAACTTCTTAATATACATGCTTTAGCATATAATAAATGTAATTTTAATAAAGGTGTCTTTTGAAAGTAATTGCTTTTTACTGAATAATGATATATATATATATATATATATATATATATATATATATTACGCATCCTAATTGAAGTTTTGCTTTTATCTCCAGCTAGGTTATACTTACTAGATTTTGTTGGGTTAGATGATACAAAAGTTTGGCTTCCATTCCAGATACAACTAATACATAATTTTAAATTCTACATGTTGGTGCTTCATTTTCTATATGCAGATGTTTCAGAAATATACAAACTAACATACACCCCACACACACAAGCGACACACACACGCTCACGTGCAAGAAAAAGCAGACGTACACGCTCACTCAGTTCCACACGCACAGCTACACATATACTTACACCCACACCCTCAGTTACACTTACAACCACAACCGCACAGACCCACATACCTAAATTAGCAAGCATATCAACAACCACTCTCACACGCACATGCACACCACGCCTATCCTTACACCCACACCCACACACACCCGCATCCACATGCCTACATCTACACCCATATCCATTCCCGCACACAGACGCACATTGACATTTAACATCTATACTTATTCGCACACCTCACTCACTCCAACGCACACAATCACACCCACACCAACACTACGCCCACCCCTACTCCTTTACATGCATCCATACCTAGGCCCACTTATTTCCACTGAGATCCATGGTATGAATTCATCGCAATAATATTGTCCTGCTTTATTTCCATTTATTATAGGCTTAACAGGTACCATAACATGAGCACGCAGTTTATAGCAAAGACCTAGTACATTGGTGCGGTAGTGGTTCTTTCTTAATGTCTAAAGGGCGCTTAACTCCCAACAAAATCAAAAATCTCTATGTGTGTTGACGTTTTCGTATAACATTAATCGTTATTAAGATATTGAAGAAATTTTGACAAACACTTAAATTTCACGTTAGGATTTTTCTTTGCTAATCGCTATAACATAGTGAGAGTTTGTTGAAACTTCAAAGGAGAGTGATTAGAATCTTCGCTAATGTCAGGTTTAGAGAAGATTGTAAATCCAAATCTATTTATTTCAATATTTTAATGCTACCCATTTATATTAACTTGGTATGTATAAAATAACTTATATAAATCCACTCAGCAATCTGAAGTTCATTCCCATAACATGAGAACTAATAATAACTTGCATTGTAAGATTAAACAAAATTCAGCGAGGATATGAATACATGTCCATCAAGCTCAACAGTTGCCTTCCTAATTGCATAAAATCCTTGAATCATTGTTTCAGAAATCAGTTAAACATTTTTTCCCACGTGTCACATTTTATTCAATTAATAAATTCTTAAAATTTAATTTGGTTAATAATCTTATCCCATAAAGAAATTATTTTGGCCTCCAAGATAACTAGATGTTGCACCTTTGAATTTTCATATGCGGGGATACTTAAAAGACATTGTTTACTAGACGGCACGAGAAGAGCTGATGGAACGTATTGAAGAGGCGTGCGGTCAACTGAAGGGAAATCGTCCTCAAGTCTTAGCGGCAATTAATTTCGTGGCCAAAAGAGTTCAAAAATACATTGAGGTCGGTGGATCCCATTTTGAGAATTTATTAGTGCAATTATTTGTTTATGTGGTTATTTTTGTATCTTTGATGTACATTAGTCTTTTACAAACTATCTTTTGAAATTAATTATTCTTCTTATATACCTGGAGACGAAGTCAGCGTAAATACTTTTTTTTCAGAAGAGCAGCTTGATTAAATAAGTACAATGCCATATTTACTTGAAACAAATTAAGGATGCATTTTTATGTCTGGTTTAAAGGTCAAGGAAGTGACTCGATGAGCGCGATGAACCATTGTAAATTCCTTTCTTTATAATGCCGGTTTATTGTACTTTGTCAGTGGAACTTCTACATCAAGTGGACAAGCATCAATTCAGATGCAATATAAATATTTTGGTAATTGTGCAATTAGTTTCAAGGATTCACACCTACAAATACAAGTAATATACCGAGTGTCCCGTGACTTGAGACATACCTTAAGACTCAAGTCCTAAACTTAGTAGTTAAGGAGTTATGTCATATTGGTTTGGGACACTGTTTATTCGTTGACGCAATTTTAAGATTAATTTGATATGTCTACGTTTGCAACTCAAGAATATGCCGATGTTCACTATATATTCAGACAGTGTTACGGAAATCCGAGAGCGTCAGTGCGGGAATATCACCGTAGGTTTTCTGATCGAAGCATATCTATTAAGCAAGTGTTCATACTCGACATCTGTCACATACAGGTAATTTTCCTAGAGCTACTACAGAACGTCCCGTACACCAAGAACTTGGCGAAGAAGCTATTCTTTACATAATCGAAGATAGTCCTCTACTAGTGTACGAAGAATATGCAATCGTCGTCATGTTAATCGAATGAAAGTGTGCAGAACATCACACAACTTTTGGTTTGTACCCATATTAAATACAATTTGTTCAACATTTACAAGCAGCAGACTATTTAGCGTGTGTTTACCTTTGTCGTTGGTCGAATGCATATCAAAAGCTTTATGGACAAATTATTTTAAAACCATGGAAATGCATTTTAGCATCGCTTTTCTGTGAATATTTGGTGTGGTGTTCTTTATAACCTTCTTATTTCATATTTCAGGAACGTTTAACATCCGAGCATTAGCTAAATTGTTTACAAAATAAATTGCTAAGATTAATGGAAGATGTTCCACTTCCAAACAGAGTTGACATGTGGTTTCAGCATCATTTGTACAGATCTAAGCAGTACTTTACCTCTCGACAACTCCTTCTGCTGTATAAGGTCCAAATTCGGCCTCATCTGGAATATAATTCTCACCTTTGGGTTAGTGCTCCCCAATACGCTTTCGATATCGTTGATCGTATTCAAAAGAGAGCGATTAGGCTTATAAATGACCCGTCCTTAACTTTTCACATACAGCCCCTTGAGCATAGAAGGATGGTTTCAGAAACTTTAAGGTAGCTGTTCATAGGCATCTATTGGCAATTCATTATCCCTCTATCCATCTTCCTAAGTGTTCCTGAGTGCTTTAACACGATAGCCCTAATTTAGCTTGTTCAGGTCCACAATCATAAAAAATCATACCCTCATTTCGGTGTAAATGTGAGGGAATATCTAAATAATGATTTTGCTAACTGGTTGATTGGAAGAGGAGGTCCAGTTCTCTGTCCCCTGAGTAGACCTAACGCCTCTTGACTATTATCTTTAAGGACACATAAAAAGTCTAGTGTATTAAAATAAATCAGAAACGAGAGATGAGCTAATTCAAAGTATTATGGATGCAGCTGCATTCATGTGACGCCATCCAAATATACTTCAAAGAGCTACGTCTTGAATTAGTAGAAGAACAAAATGTGTTGTATCAGCAGGGAGACTTTTTGAGCCAAAACTTTAAATAAAGTTGTGTTAACCATAAAAATTCTTAATCAATCAAACATTACATTACCTTATTCAACATACATAACTCCGTAACTATTGAGTTTTGAACAAAAGTGTATACGGCATTTGCGACTTAAAGCTGTCCAAGCAATACGCTTTTAAGTTATGGTCATCGAGCCACGGGACACCAGTATATATATATATATATATATATATATATATATATATATATATATATATATATATATATATATATCATTATTCAGTAAAAAGCAATTACTTTCAAAAGATACCTTTATTAAAATTACATTTATTATATGTTAAAGCATGTAAATTAAAGGAGTTATTTATAAAGATTGTTTTAATTAATATCATTAAAGAAGGTTACGAAATCGGCTTTTTTCACTGCCGTTAAATCGACTTACTAGCTATACAAGTTTTGCCAACATCGGCCATCATGTTTGTGAGTGTGTGTGTGTGTGTGTGTGTGTGTGTGTGTGTGTGTGTGTGTGTGTGTGTGTGTGTGTGTTGCGTCTGCGTCTGTGCCTGCGTCTGCGTCTGCGTTTGCGTCTGCGTCTGCGCCTGCGTCTGCGTCTGCGTCTGCGTGTGCGTCTGCGTGTGCGTCTGCGTCTGCGTCTGCGTCTGCACCTGCGTCTGCGTCTGCGCCTGCGTCTGCGTCTGCGTCTGCGTCTGCGTCTGCGTCTGCGTCTGCGTCTGCGACTGCATTTGCGTCTGCGTCTGCGTCTGCTCTGTGTGTGTGTGTGTGTGTGTGTGTGTTGTGTGTGTGTGTGTGTGTGTGTGTGTTGTGTGTGTGTGTGTGTGGTGTGTGTGTGTGTGTGTGGTGTGCGTGTGCGTGTGCGTGTGGTGTGCGTGTGCGTGTGCGTGTGCGTGTGCGTGTGCGTGTACGTGTGCGTGTGCGTGTGCATGTGCGTGAAAGTGAAAGTAAAAGTAATGAGATACCTTATAAAACCCTAAATATTTAAAATGGAGAAATGAAAAGTGGAGCTAAAAGCGAAAACTTCAATTAGCATGCATATATATATATATATATATATATATATATATATATGTTTTCAGGTGTCTGCGGATGTTGGCTTGTTTTGTTCTTCCGGGTTTCTTCCCATGTTGTCTGCTGTTGTCTTTTCAGAACCAAGTAGAAGCAGTCATTTTCAGGTCATCCGGTGATATTCGTATTTGAGATCTCACTTTCTCTGTTGTCTTCTCTTTTACTACGACTACGTTCTTTTACTAGTTTTCTCTTTTCTCCTTTGGTTGTTTGTTGTTACGTGTAGTAGCTAGTGCGTGTTCATTTAGAAGCGGTCTTGGGTAACCTTTGTGCATAATTGTGTGTGTGTTCACGCTGCAGATCTTTTCTCTGTTTCGATGGAATTCCGAAATATTCGATTTTTTTTTATTTTGGATGTTGACTAGTATCTTGACGTTATCTAAGTTTATTTTGTGTGTTGCCTCCTGTACATGTTGGACCAGTGGAAATGTTGTTACACAAAGGCGAGGTCGTATCAAAAGTAAAACGTGTGCCGTAACAGCTAGTAAGAATAAGTCCTGGAGCTCAATCGGTCGGTGAGGCAGTTGGATGCGTGGGCGTGTGGTTGGCGTAGGTACACAGAGCATCTAAAAGGGTACTGCTTGATTTATTTTTTATATCTCCCTTAGATCCAGAAAAGGGCTACGACACATTCAGAGACGCGCTGCAGTTAAAAAATACAGTTGGACACAGTCCAAGAAGGGAATAGGTTCGGTTAGGATATCGCTCCTAAACCGCAGTAGTAAAGAAAAAAATTATTGGTCAAGTAACACAAATCAGTTTAATCCTTGCAGATAAAATCGGTATTAATAATAACAAACCCTAAAATTTAAATCTATTACAAATGGTTAACATAAACTCGTCGAAGGCATACTGGTGTAAATATCCCAACGTAGTGGGTATAGTAAATAAATATTGGAACAACGGGTATCGTAAATCGGGTACAACGGGTATCGTAAATCGGGTTAGCTATTATTCAACAAAACTATCCGAAATGTCCCTCCGCAAAATGTTACTATTATCACAGTTACCTTTTTATGGTGTCTCGTCTAAATAAAATAAGGAGAAATTTTAAATGAATCAAAAATACAGTATAATGCAACGACGCTGTAACACTGTGTAACATCCAGCGTTGAACCTAGAAACAAAATACATAACCCAAAATGAACCCAAGCTAAAATAATGAAACCGTAGTCATAGGAAGAGCTCCGCTTACAACGGACGTTTCGGTTTTAAATCAACCAAATCATAACCTGACTTACATATAAATAACCAAAAATATCAACCAGATGTCTATCATTGCATAAAAAGAATTTAAATCTGAAAATATTTAATGAGCCATGCAAAAAAGTGAAGTACGGGAAAATTTGCAAGCAACGCACATAAAAAATGATAGTCTGCTATTAGTGTTAATTATAGAACTACAATCATAAATGAGAAGGTCGCTTCAATGTTAACAAACGCTAAAGCCTCACCCAACAAATAAAAAAATTAAGAAAATTCCAGCTGAAGCCTAGAATATTCACATTCATGAATTACTAATAAGTTTAGATATTAATACATAGCAAACGAAAGGATACAAAACGTAAATTCAACAGTTAAATTTTTAACAGTGCTTACTCATTATTTGAATCACCCGGTATAAAGCGTTTTGCTTTACAAGCACACCAATGTTTAGTTAAATGACTTATCTTAAATACAGGAGCAACTTCACAGTGATCAAATGCAACGGATTACTTTTGTTTCTAGTACAATTAACATTCCCAAATTCTAATTAGTAAAGTGTTCTCAGTAAAGTACTGAAGAAACCAACGTAATAAAAGGGAAAGTGAACACTTCAGTAGTACGAATGAGAGTAAATATTCTCAAAAGAAATGTCTAACTTCCATGTATGTGGAACACATTAATAGGAAATCGCGTTATGTTTACAGATGTAATTCGTTTAATAACGAACCACTTCTGAAGTAAGTCGAAGTTGCACTTAAAACAATTATCCATCGATCCAGAGTGCCGATATGGAGTAATTAAACATTTAAAAGGCTCACCAATCAGTCGATGGTAAAAGGAATGTTCGTGTGTCTTACGTGACTTAATGTTCTTTTAGAGAGAAACGAATTGTTTTCCAGCGGGCTGGTGTAGAACCTGTTCTATATTCAGTCGTCACGTAGGGCTGCTAACCATACGTCTAGATCCTCAGGTGTAAAGGAGTAGTTCGTATAGCGGCGAAACAATCCGTTACAACGTTGGTGAAGAGCGACGAAAGGACCAAAACCACAATCAGAGAAAGGAGCCAACTATAATAATAATATGTATTTGGTGTTAATATACAGTTGTATTTACACAGGTCAACACAATGTATACTTATTAGTGTCATATATAGCAAGTAAAATCAGATTGAAAGTAGTGTTCAAAATTGTTGAATGCATTATTTAATAAATGTTGTGGTAAAAATTGTAAAATTTTGTAGATAAAGATTTGGTCAATGCTGAGATCTATTTAAACGAAAACGATCACGTCTAATGCTTCTTCCATTTCTGATGTCATAGTTATGCACATCATTGTGCGGTACAAACTAAATTACACAAATTACACAAGGTACAGTTAAAACTTTCAGTGTAATAAAAGTATTTTTAACATCTTCACGATAACCAACGTTTGCCACTATACGTAAGGTCCTTCTTTGTAGTTTGAAGAGACGATGTCTACCTGATGTGTGACTCCAAACCAATATCGCATAAGAAAGAAGAGAATGGCATAACAAAAAATAAACAGTTAATAAGACTTTACAGGAGACTTACTTTTGTAGGTTTCGAAGCACAAAAATGTTTTTACTCAATTTAGTGGCGATATTGTCTGTATGTTCGGACCATGTTAATTTATAATCAAGTGTGACACCTAAAAATTTAATAGAAGCAGTTTACCCCCCTTTAGTATTAGCTGATTAGCAGCCAATTATGAGCGCATTTCACTATTTTTATTGATAATGTACTCAAGAGAGTCATTGCTAATACACAAGGCAGTATCATCTGCAAAAAATATTTCATGAGTGTTATTAGGTAAACAGTTTGAAAAATTATTAATATAGATTAGAAAAAGCAATGGTCTAAATTGTACTACCTTGCGGGACACCAATTTTGATAGGCAACATAATAGATGTTCCATTATGATTAACAATCTGATATCTGTTATTTAGATATGAACTTATTAGCCTTAAGCTATTAGCTATTGACTGAAATGTATGCTGTGGGAGACACAATCAAATGCCTTCATCAAGTCGAGAAACAAGATCAAAGCAATTAAGTGTTTCATGCACAAATTCACAAATTGCAACCGTGGTACTTTTATTTTTACGGAAGCCAAACTGTGTTTTGTTAAACAGATTGTTTGTTTCAAGTAATCAACTATTTGATTTACTAGTAGCTTCTCAAGGACCTTAGAAAAAACGGGTAATATAGCCATAGTTCGGTAATTAGAAGTATCGTTACATTCACCTTTTTTGTAGTAAAGGTAATACTGATGCAATTTTTAGTTTGTCAAAATTAATTTTATTCATAAAACATTGCACATTTATATGCAATACATAAAATTTATTTATATTATTAGTAAATTCATGTTTATTAAAATTCTTAATCATTTGACTGCCTATAATTGGCAAATCTAAAATTGTTGCAGCTCACTCGTACACGCTCTGGCCAATTTTTAGGCTCTAGAACTAGATCTGCGTTTTTTATATCTGAGCTAACGCTGAAACACGAATTTTTACTTTTGGTCTCTAATTTAAAACAATTGGCATTCTTATCTTGCGTAATAGTTTGAACATGTTTAATCATACCGGCTTCTGTAACAGATGTCAAAATTCTTCCAACAAACAACCAGGCCATTTTAGGGGCCGCTGATATACCAAAATAGTTAACTGAATTAGTACCAGTAACAACGTTTTTTTATTAAATGAATAGCGATGATTAATTCCTGATAATTGTCTATTTTTGTTAGTACTTACGATACGTTTATCAGGTAATGGTTTAGTAATTACATCTGTATTTGCATTTATTTGGGAAACAGAATCATCACAAATGTAATTTCTATTTTCAATAGAGCGAGCATTATCAGCGGCCTATTCTTTATTGATGACACTGATGATTAGTTTAATAAGTAGGGCATTGAAAGCAGATAGGTTAATATGATTAGACTTACTAAAATAGACTCATGTGCGTCATTCAGAAATTCTGTTGATAGAGGTTTATCACAACAAACAATTGTAGTTTCGTCAATTTTTAATAAACTTCTTTTATTGGCACAACCTGTATGAAAGTTATTCCCACAATTACTGCATTTTACTCGTTTATTTACTGCTAATTTAGAACAAACAGAGTACTTAATAGAGATTGCATCCTCACCGCCCGCCATGTCAGTTTATACTTACGTTAATGCCTCAATTGGATTTTAAAATGTAACTTTTTGCGTACTCTCCACATGGTACTTCCTCCACTCCTTGATCCTCGAGTAGAATTTTTGCCTTCGAATTCTGGAGTATGTTGACAATCTTCTGTTGGCGGTTAAGGTGGTCTCAATGTTGTGCTTCTTCTTCTTCTTGTCTGTTACACCCCTCACATATGGCAAACGTGCCTTGCCTACAAAATGCTATTTGTCTTTTTTGGTCTTCAATGCTTGGAGAATCCATCTTTTAAAAATGCGGTCTTGACGTTATTTGTCTCTTGCTGGATGTAGTTTTCGTTTGGTAGCCATTTAGATCTTGTTATCAGCGTTTTTACCACTGATTATGGTCGCGAGGGATGATGATGAAACTCAGCGTTCAAGTAACAACTGGTATGTGCACTTTTAACGGTACACGACGTGTCCAAAGTGTTGCATTGTGACCAGGAAATCTAGAAAGAACAGTTTGTTTTCTATTACCACTTCTATTGTGAATTTTATCTTCTGGTGCCTGGTGTTAAGATGATCCTAAAACTGTACCAATTCCTTCGTTCCATGTGATCGTGGTGATCCCATCGGTGCTCCTTCCGTTTGTTTGTATTGTTGATCTCCACAAATGGAGTGGGTATTGTTGAGGAAATGTTCCACCAGACTTAATATGCCGTTTGATGGTTGGCAATTTTGTTGGATTATCTACATTGCTTCTTTGATGGGGATACTCGTGAATAAGAAGACTGAATCGAAGCTCAATTTGGACACTTTGATCATTTCTCCTTTTGAATTATTTGTTGTGAGAACTCCTATGCTATTCTGATGTCTTTCATTTTCTTCCTTGCCGTATTATCTAGTACGTTGTCGGATCTGACCTTCGATTTTGACATCGTATTTGAACTTGCCTATTTCTACTGTGGCATTTTCCTTGTCGGCCGGAGTATCATTAATATAATGGTATAATAGTAATATAATAGTAATATAATAGTATCTGATATGAGATTTGGTCTGATCAGATTTGCTGTTCTGATGACCCTCGTGATGTCTTCGCGAACTGTGTTTTGGCGCCATCAGCTGTTAGATTGGTAATCGAAACCTCTACGCTGCGAATGATGATGGTGCCACCACGTAGTTCATTTCTTTTGCCAGTAGCTTTTTTGTTGCTCCTTTTATCTGGTACGTTTAGATGTTGTGTAATATTTTCTCTATATCCAGTAGTTTGTAGTCCTTTTTTTGGTTTGTGTAGAGTACGCAGTAGTTGAAACTTCTTCCTCTCCTTGTTGGAGGCCCATATTCCATTCATTTCTGACCGTAACTAAGTCAGGCGGTCGATGATTTACCATAATGGCAGATTGCAGCTTGTTAGTCACTTCCATGTGCAAGTTATATAGTTGAGTGTTGGTTGTGTTCAGCATCCTTCCGGTATCCTGGATAGA
Source organism: Vesta saturnalis (assembly GCA_036346205.1). Lineage (NCBI taxonomy): Eukaryota > Metazoa > Arthropoda > Insecta > Coleoptera > Lampyridae > Vesta > Vesta saturnalis. Next base: position 164,360 of record JARFJB010002430.1, on the reverse strand, counting down.
TTCTCGTAGAAACGTCTTACTTGCTCGTTTTGAGATGTTCTCCGTTTTGTTGTGCTTGTGAAATGTCAGTTTAGGTCCGTAGGTATCACATCTTGGTTCCAGGTAAGCCAAATTACAAAGTATTTTGGTCCTTTTCAGGTTTCCACTGATGTTGACTATCTTTTTTTTTTAATTCTACGGAATTTCTTCCTACGTCGTATTCCCTGGTTGGTTCTGAAATGGACCTCTATCACGGTATTTCGGCTGGATCGCACCAGCCATCTTCAGATGATTCGTGTTCGACTTCTGGTGATTGTAATCCAACTGATATCTTGGTTGTTTACTGGCGGTGCTTATAGTTGAGGTGTCATTTTTTCTGTCGTTTTCCCTTTCACTTCGACTACGCCGCATCCACTACTTTATCTACTTTCTCCGTTGGTTTTCCCTTTCTAGTTGTTTGGGGGTTATCTCGCATAGTAGCTGGTGCGTGCCTCTTTGGAAGCGGATTTTAGGTATTTGGTAACCTTTGTGCATCATTCCGTGTGTACATGCTGGTCCATCTTTTCTATATTTGATCTCTTCCGGAGATATTCGGTGTGCTTTATTTTGAATTTTGAATAGTATCTTGATGTATATCGAAGTCTATTTTATGTGCTGTCTCCTGCACATGTTAGGCCAGTCAAGAGGTTACCGGGTTCTTGAATGCCACGTTACGATGTTCGCCATTGCGTACACTCTATGATTCTCGAGTGGAATTTTCATCTTCCTGTTTTGGACCGTGTTGCGGATCTTATCGTTGGTGGTAAATATGGTCTCAATGTTGTGTTTTTTCGGGAGTCTTGCCTTTCTTGTCTATCACAAATCTCACATATGGCAAACATGTCTTGGGTATAGGTTGCTCCTTGTATTCTTTGGTCTTCGATGGGTTTTCTGCTTTTTATGTTCTTCCTGGAGAACTCACTTTGTAGTCGAGCACGGATCACCTGAATTTAGTTGATGCGATCCAGCCGAAACATCGTGATAAAGGAGATGGTTCTTTTGAGCATCAATCAGAGAAGAGGAATACCCCCGGAATAACAAGAACAACATAGGCAGCACCCCCGGAGACCTTTTATACAAGACTTGATAACCAATTATTGCTAGGTACATCAAATTCTTGAAATAAAATTATTATTTATGTACCATATACTTCGGACCCACATATATTTGCTTCATTAATCTTGCTTTGTTCATTTTCTCAATGTGACCAAACCAACGTCATGTACCACTTTTATATCAATCCATAATCGCCTTTTCCTCGTCACACTCCGTCATTATGCATTCATTCTTTATCTTGCCCCTTCTCGTTTTACCACATGCGCTTCACCAGAATCGCATACCCATGGTATTTACTTTCCTTTCGTGCTTTTTCTTGACATACCCATGTCTCACTTCCATACAGTACTGACGGGACAAACACGCGATTATAGATTGCTCTTTTCGCAGCTAGGCTCATGCTTGCGTATCTCATTATCGTCAACACACTTCCAATCACTTTCTTTCCAGCATTGACCCTTCGTCCAATCCCGCCCCCCATTGTACCACCTGCAGTAAGCATTCTACCCATCTCGTCCACTTGCTCCATCTTGCAGAGTAAATACTCTACTGTCCTTTCCACCTTCCTGATTGAATACCACAATCTTAGCTTTATTCAAGTATACCTTTAGGTCCATGCTCTCACAGACTATATCAAGCTTCCTCAGAACAGTTTGTAGCTCATCCGCACTGTCATTTAATAAGACTGTGTTATCTGCACACAGCAGAAGTCGTACATTTACGTCTCCAACCATTACACCATTTGTATCGGTAAATGCTTGCCTAACACATTTATCCATGTATACATTGAACAACCACGATAACATCACACGGCTTTGTCGCAATACTTGCTTAATATTAAAGTATTCACTCACACCCCCTCTCACTCCAAACACATGCCCGGATACCGTTGTATACTGCCCTTATTCCGTTTACTAGATCTTTATTTACGCCATATTCGTTCAATATTTCCAACAGCTTCTCCCGATTCACTCTGTCCTATGCCCTCTCCAGATGCACAAACGCACAGCACAGCTTCCTTTTTACACTTTTCGATCACCTGCTGGAGATCAACCATCTGATCGGCACATCCTCTCCCTGACACGAAGCCACCCTGCACATCCCAAATCAGTGTTTCTTCCAAATACTTTACCAGGCACGCTGAGCAAACTTATTCCTCTGTAGTTTCTACCCTTACCCTTATACAGTGGTACAGTGATCGTACTCTTCCAATCCCTCGGTACTTTTCCACCCATAAGGCATACATTGAATAGTTCACATAATCTTCGTATAAGTTTTGCACCTCCGTACTTGAGAATTTCACCAGTACGCCTGTTCCTTTACTGTTTTTCAACCTTCCCACCGTTTCCTCTACCTCATCCCAATACATTTCTCAGTTTCATTCACCATTCCTTCTACATTCTTCTTATTTAACCCATCAGTCTTACTTTCCTCACTACTGTACAGCTTTCCGAAGTATTCTTGCCAGGATTTCCTCATATCACAACCGTCCCATACTATTTCGTTGCTCGTATTCATTACTCCTGCAGCGTTCTGTTTTGAGCCACGTTTTGTATTTTTGACCCATTTCTAGAAGAGTTTTGGTTTCCCTCAAAATCATTCTGCATTTTCTCTCCTTCCACAGCCATCACTTCCTCTTTACTTATTCACACTGCCTCCTTCTCTTCTTTGTTAATCTGTAACCTGTACAGCTCATACAATCGCTTTTTCTCAGTCTCATTTTTTGTAGCAATCCTTGCCATGTACGCACCCTTTCTATTACATACTGCCTTTTTTACCGATTCATTCCACCAAGCACATTTTTTCTGTTTACCTGCAGTCGCTCTTCCACATATCCGCACGGCACAATTGACAACACAGTTTTTCAAGCTCATCAATAGACTTTCAACGTCAGTGTCTTTACTCACAGCATGTGCGTATTTAATTCTTGCACCATTAGCCTCTAGTTTGTCTACATTAATTCTGGACGTTCGCACTACGTTTGATTTCCTTCTGCAGATTCACTTTTGCCTTAAACACGCTCTCGATACAACCAAAAAGTGGTCCGATTCACACTCCGACCCGCGCATTACTTTAGTGTCTTTTACCAGGTGTCTAAGTCGTTCATCATACACTATCAAGCCTATCATACTTTTAGATTCACCTCTTTGTCTTATGCTCATTTTTATGTTTGAACCACGTATTAGATACAAACAGGCTTCTCTCCACACAGATGTTCACCATTCTCATTGACTCTTTGGTCTCCGAACTTTCCCAAAACATGTTCAGTATGTTCTCTCTGTACAACCACCCTAAAAACTTCGGTATCGACTCTCGCTCCGATCGGACGTGTTTGCAAGAGCTCCCGCGTTCGAGGTGAAAGTTTTGTGATTTGTCAATTTTAAAACCGGATTGTGAAATTTATATCGGATTGTGACTGTGATTTAATAAAAGTGACTGTGTTTTTAATAAAAGGGTGCAATAGCGGCCAAATCAGCACGGAATACGAGGAGAATTTTGATTTCGAAGAAATCGGGGTAAGTTCGAACTTCTGTTTTCTGACTTCTGAACAGGGCCGTCGTTGCATACTGTTATTTTAAACGTCATTTAATAGTAAATCACATAGTTTTAGTATAGGCAAAATTCAATTTAATAGAATAGGTCTAAATATATTCTAAATTAATAGAAATAAATCAATAGAAAGATTTCCTTAGCAAATTACATCAGTAAATACCAAGATTCTTATCAGTTTAACCTAAATAATTAGAATTATTTAGCTTTAACATTCCTATTGTAGAAAATTTAATAAATTTCATACAGAGAAAGTAAAGTAATTAATTAAATTAAATTAATCAATCAGATTTTAGTTGTAAATTATAAATAGATTCATTAAATTTAACAAATTTGCATTCCTTTAAGTTAAATAAGTAGTAATCCTTCAGTGCATTTTAATATATTTATTTTAAAACAAGGAATTCTTTCTATTTAAAACATTTAGCTCATCAAAATCCACATTTTCATAAGTACCTCATTTTATTTCAAACAATAGAACAGGAAAAGCCAGGTAAATTAGGTAATCGTAAATTGCAGATTTGAACAATAGGAATTTAAAATAAATTAAACCCGACAGGAAAACCAAGTAAATTAAGTGCATTCCTTGATACTAATCTTTTACATTTTAAACAATAAATTAAGCAGATTTTCATAGTTTTAAATTATCTTTATATTTTGTTTGCAATAAAATTTTTAATAACAACAAATTCATAAAAACATAGTAAATTGAACAGGTTACACAGATTTTTAAGTTGAATATTCACTGTTTCCTTTTCGTAATCGTAAGATTTTAGGAATAAAATTCATATACACATGAAATAACAGATTAAATTAAATAAATCAATCACTTTATATTTAGACTGTAAATTTCTAGATTATACTGTGTGTTTTATTGAGGAAAAATATTTGGCACGCGCATAGTAGTTTTAATTAAAAACCGGCGTGGGATACGTATAGCGTACGCCGCCCCAGCGCATTTTATTTAAAATAATCTTTCGGGGCGAATATATAATTACCCGGCAAAAATGCCTACGGAGGCCGCGGGTCTTTAGAGGACGACGAGGGCTTTAAGCGGGTGGAACGGCGGAACACGAGGCTGGCGAGTAAATCCAGTCAGGGGCGGGATATTGAAAACAGGAAAATACGGGAACCAGGAAAAGGCAGACCAGGGTAATACCGCGCGATTCGGATCCGGAAAGCGAGACAGAGACGGAGCGGAACGCAGGAATGTTACGCGACGGAATAAGGGAGCAGGAAATGGTAAATTGCCGCATTACGGACAAGCTAGACCAGGATACCGGTGACACGTCATGCCCCAGCCAAGAAAAGATCCTGGAAAACGAAATCACTACACTATGTACGTATGCGTCGTTTTAATTCCGGAAGACGGCTCTAAGTCATTTCCGTTGAGCCATAGAAGGCAAGTACGCGCGCATTTAACAATGGTCGGGGTAAAATGGGAAGATTATTGGGAATAATCAACGAACTAAGAGCGGAAAATAAGAAAAGGACGGGGAAATTAAATTAATAAGGAACAAAACAAGCGTCGCAGGGTGCTAGTCGTGAAATTAGGTCGCGCGCCACAACAGGTACAACGCCGGTATCAGCTACGCGGAACTGGTTCGCGCGGGTCCCCTAACATAACCGATATTGCGCCACCCGTTAGCAGAAACGCATTTAGTGTCAGCGTGATGGCGGTTAACGAGAAGACCACGCCGGAGGAAGTAGGGAAAATATTGAGGAAAAGTAACCGGAAAATATAGCCGTTAAAAGATACGACACACGAGACAGGGTATAATCGTGAGATTGTGCAGGGAAAGGGACGCGGAGAAGTTAACGCGCGCGGTTCAGGAAACGGGAACTCTACAGGAAGAGAAATCAAGAAAGGCCATCCGCGCGTACTGTTTAGAAAGGTCGACAGGAAATAACGGCAGATCCAAATTATAGGGAAGATAGTAAGTTTTAACGGGGATCTGGTACGGAAAAGAGAGGCGAAGATAGGTTTAAGGAGAAATTAAAGAGAGGTTTAGGTTAGGCGGCAGAGGGCGCAACCCTTACGCGGATGTAGTTTTGAGGTCCACCCCGAACTTAGAAAGGAAATTGTAGGAAAGGAGGTGTGTTTAGGATGGAAGCGTGACAGTGGAGGACCATCTTTCGGTCCTACACTGTTACAAATGCTGGGGCATAGGTCATCAGGCCAGAAACTGCGCAAACAAAGAATATTGCGGAAGATGCGCGGAAGTAGGGCACAGGGCCAGGGAATGTCGATCGCAAAGGGTAAGGTGCGTTCAATGTGTACGGGCGAACGACGAGCGCGCCGCGAGAGATTCGACGAACGCCACGAAGTACTAGACTTCAATTGCGGAAGTCACGCGTCAATAAAACGAGGAATTTCGCTAAAGACCGATTATGGACATTAAAACCAAAAAAGTAACGACCGGAGCACACGGAAGGCGGCCGTTGAGACTAGCGCAATTAAACGCGGAAGGGGTAAAGGGGCGACGAGTAATCTCGTAAAACTTTAAAAACGAGGACATCGACATCTGCTTCGTACAGGAACCACACGTGTACCGCGGAAAATAATAGGGTTTCCGGCGGAGTACGAGGTAGCCGGCGGAACAAACGAGGGGACCAAGAGTTGCATCATACACCACAGACAGGGGTTATCGTCGACACTAGTCGGACAGCTATCGGACGAACTGATCACCACGTGCGAGATAAAATCCGTCGTCGGAACCTCACTTTTACGCCGTGTCGGTCTATTTACCGCCGACCGGAAGTGCTTACGACGACGATGAGCTCGTGGCTAAATTCGATCGGGTTACACGCGCGCTAAACGGGAAACTTGCGGTTTTGCGGGAGACTTTAACGCGAAATCACCGTTGTGGGGGCGACGAAGAAAACGCGAGGGCGCCGCCATTTGCGATATAATCGAAACTCGGAATTTGATATCTTTAACGACAACGAGGGACCGACGTTCGTAGGCCCCAGAGGAACGAGTCACTAGACGCCACGTTCGGAACGGTCGAGATGTACAACGCGTCGCGCGAATGGAACGTAACAGAAATAGAAACGCTGTCCGACCACAAATTAATCACGTGGATGCTGGAAATCGACGAGGAAGCGAACGACGAAGGTCTAACCGTGAGGTATTGTAACGGCAAGGCAAGGTGGGAAGAGTTCGACCGCGTATATCGAGCAGAAATAGGCGACATAGCGGAGGCGGCAAACCAAATCGAGAGTGACGATGCCCTGGAGGAGTGCGCAGCTAAACTAAACGAAGCCGTAAGGGTAGCGTGCGAGACCTCGATGCCTCGCAAAAAGAGCTACAGAAAGAGCGTGCCGTGGTGGACGCCGGAACTGACAACTCTGAGAAGGGAAGTCAACCGGCTAGCCCGGAAATCGAAACGCCACACTACGATTCCGGAAAGACGAGAAGCAAGGATACGGGAATACCGCGAGGTAAGAGCGAGGTACAAACAAACGATAGAGGAGACACGCACGCGGAAGTGGAAAGAGTACTGCGCACAAAACTCCGGAAAAGACCCTTGGGGAACGGCGTACAGGATACTAAGGGGTAAGCAGACGGGAAGACGCGGCCTAACTACGGTCAGGCGGGAAGACGGGTCGATGACGACGGGTGCGTTAGAAACCGCGGAGACGCTATTGGAGACGTTCTTTCCGACGGACGACCGCAATAGCGACGAGCCGGTTCACCGGGCCATAAGGAAGGCACACGAAACCCCGGGAATGTGGGGACCGGACGACCGAAGTATCACCGCAGAGGAAATTCGCAAAGCGTTAAAACGCATGAGCGACAAGAAAGCACCGGGACACGACGGGATCACACCGGACGCGGCGTTAAAGCGCTGGACGCGACGCCGGATGTCTGGTCAAAGATCTTCGACGCGTGTCTAGATAGGGGAGTATTTCCGGCATGCTGGAAATTACAAACCATGCGATTTATACCGAAAGCGGGAAGGAGCGACGCCACGGACCCGAAAACGTACCGGCCGATAAGTTTACTTCCGGTCATAGGAAAAGCCCTGGACAGAATAATAGCCACGCGTATCGAACATCACGTTAAAGCTGCGGGAGGATTCAACCCGAATCAATTCGGCTTCAGCGCGGGAAAGACCACCGTAGACGCGATAAGGAAGTCAGTCCGGGAAGTTAAAGCGGCCAAAGCGAGGGGGGATTACTGCGCCGTCATATCGCTCGACATCCGGGGTGCTTTCGATAGCGCCTGGGTGCCGGCGATAGGATGGGAGATGCAGAGACTCTTACTACCCCGGAATTTGATCAAGATCGCCGGAAGCTACTTCAAGGACAGGACGGCGCAGGTGCAACTGACCAACGAAGTTGCGAGGCGGCGGGTGGAACGCGGATGTCCACAGGGAAGCTGTACCGGACCGGTATATTGGAAGATAGTGTACGATACCATTTTCAGAGCCCGTCTGCCACCGGGATGCAGCATAATAGGATACGCCGACGATACGTTATTAATCTCAACGGCCGCCCAATATAAACGGTTAAAGAGCGTAACGAATTCTGCACTCGAAACGTTAATCGCGTGGGGACGCGAGTTTAAACTCGAATTTAACGCGGACAAGTCGGAAGGGGTATTTTATGGTAAGCACGTAAACCAGCAGAAACCATCGTTTAAGTTGGGTAACGAAAGAATTCGCTGCAAAGAGTACATTAAATATCTAGGCGTCCTGATAGACAACAGGTTAAACTGGAAAGAACACGTTAAATACGCGAGCGCAAAGGGTAAGCAAATAGGTAATAAAATAGTCGCGGCCGCAAAATTAACCTGGGGAATCAAGGGAGCGGCACTTAAAACTATATATGAAGGCGCGATACAGCCGGCTGTATTATACGGGCGGAAATTTGGGGCGAAAGACTAGGCGTCAAAGAGCGGAATAAACTTTTAAGCGCGCAACGAACGATGGCGGCCAAGACGGCCCGGGCGTATAGGACGGTATCAACCGAAGCAGCACTAGTCTTAAGCACATTATTGCCGCTAGATTTTTTGTTACAGGACGAACGAGATCGTGCAGCGGCCCGAAAAGGCGGAAGGGCAAGCGCGAGAGTACTCGACGAGCTGGGATACGCGGACAGAACGTCCGAAACGAGGGTCGACGCCGGCGAACTGGGGCATCCGGCCGACGTGGCTTCATCCTCCGACTTCTACATGGAGAGGAGGAGCGGCCGACGTCAGGTGCTACACGGACGGCTCGGCATCGGAAGCTGGGACGGAGCGGCGTACGTAATATACCGAGACGGGAGGGAAATAGCCAGCGACGGAGTGAGGCTGGACGCGGGATGCAGCAGCTTCCAGGGCGAGCTGGTCGCAATCGTCGAAGCCCTAAGGTACGCGACCGGACATCTGCAGGATATCACGGAGATCTCTATCTTGTCGGATAGCAAAGCCGCACTGCTCGCTCTGACAAACGTCACTAGGCCTACCGAACTCGTGGCGGAGGCATGGCGACTGTTACGTCGGGTGGCGGCGGTGACGGACATAAAGCTACACTGGGTGAAGGCACACGCCGGAAACCCCGGAAACGAAAGGGCAGACCGGCTCGCAAAGGAAGCTGCTGGGGACGACAACGCGCGGATCGCCTACGCCAGGATTTCGATGACCACGGTGAAGAGGTTACTGTCAAACAGGACAATGGAGAGATGGCAGGAAAGATGGACCGGCGCGGCGACCGGCCGCTTAACCTTCAGGTTTCTACCGGATGTCGCACAGAGGATATTTACTGACCTGAGTTGGACCCTTTACAGTCCAGCTCGTAACGGGGCACGGCGGAACCGGAAGTTACCTAAAAAGATTCGGAAAGACCGAAGACGAGCGGTGCGCGTGCGGGCACGGCACCGAAGACTCCGGTCATATCATTTTTGATTGCGAGATCGAGGAGGGCGCTAGAAGGTTGGCGGATGCGAGACTGGTCGGCGCGGGCCTACGGTGGCCACAAACGTGGGAGGAAATCACCGCGATGGCGGGCGAACGGGAATGGTGGACGGAACTATCTAAATTCGCGAAACAAGTGCAGAGACTTAAACCGAACGTTGCGCGAGTAGTGTAATCCGGGTCGTTATTACTAAAATCGCGTCTTTTTACCTATTGTGACACATCACCGATTACGACTTTATTACCGATTAGGACAATATAAAAACCGGATTTGACAGTGGCGGGCGCGCGTGCGGCATCAAGTTTCCTAGTGTCGCGCGCAAACTACGTTAAGGACCACCGGATCTAAATTACGTTCCGGTGTTAGAGTAGGCCCCCTCGGAAGAGAGGCGGAAGAAACGGATCCCCGATAACCACGTAAAGGTCTTGCGAATGGTTGCCGTGGGTGGGATGCGGGGCGGAAGAAGCCGCAGGTCGGTGCGGACCTTGCGTCAACCGGATGTCGCTCGTAAGGAAACGGCGGGCGAACGAAGGTCCATCCACGGCATCGTTTCGGGTCAAGTGGAAGTTGCCAAGTTTTTTATTGGACGTCGCCGATCTTCCGAGGGCAGCGAATCGACGGGAAGGAGTAGCGGATAAGGACCACCGGAGCAGCCACGGAGTTGGAGCGACGTGGGGGCGACGGTGTTAGTGAAAGTGCTAGTGCTAGTGACCGCGAGTGACAGTGTTTATACTGCGGAAATGACGGAAAAGTGCTAGTGCTCGAGTAGATCTGACCGGACGCAAGCCTCACTTGCGTACAGTCGACGCATTTCCTTACCGGGAAAAGCGTCGACTTAGATAAGTAGCGTTGAGGGCGCGGGCTTCACTCGCGTACAGGCGGCGTCCTTTCCGGCGACGGAGATGATAAGCTCCGCCGCCGGAAATGCGCGTACCTTATGCATGTAGGGTGCGGGCCTCACTGCACAGGGTCCGCGATTGCCGACTGTATCCGGCGAACGCGGACCCTTAGAGGTATATCTCGAGGGCGCGGGCCTCACTCGCGCACAGGAGTTGCGGCAGCCGACTGTAGCCGGCGTACGCAAATCCTTAGCGGTAGCCTTCGGGGCACGGGCATCATCGTGCACAGATGCCGCCGTTCTCGGTTGACCGAGAGCGGCGACATCTTAGGCAGTACGGAACGGGTACGACACCAGTCGTACACAGGCACCTTCCTTTCGACGCCTGCCACCGAAGGGACGGTGTACTTAGTTAGCGTAAACGAACACGGCGTGGCTCGTGTATGATGCCTTCGATTTTCTAGTTACGGCGGAAATCGGGGGTGTCCTAGTTAAGAATGTAGATTTAAATAGATTAAATAAGTGAAAGGGGCGAGGGCTTCACCGTCGCACAAATTTTCTTCTCCCCCGCTCCAGCTCTGGGGAGAAGGAAGTTTTAAGTAGAATAAGCATAAGGAAATGGACGCGAGTTGCGCTCGCGTACAGCCGCCCCTAACCGCTACGTGGAACAAGGGCGGCTTACCTAGAATTAGGAACTAACGTTAATGTAAGAAGTGGGCACGGGCATCACTCGTGCACAGAGGATTGGGTCGACGGCTGCGTCCGGAAACCCAAGATTTTTAGTTAGATCATAAGATAGTTTGTAAGAGGTAGGCACGGGGCGTCGGAATAGCCGCCGCTCGGACGACAAATAGCGTCCTAATTAAGAAATTAGGGAAAGGGCGCGGTGTTAGACCGCGTACAGGTGTCATGTGACACCTCAGGTAAGGAATAAACAAATAGGGCGGGCGCGGGCAGCCGTCACAACCTGCATCTGCGCAGGTTTAAAATAAACGTAATTTAGGATTAGGCGGCCGGGAATAACCGGCGGACAGCTACCGTGGGTGGCTTAGTTAAAATAAGAATGTAGGAACGGACGTAGGATTAGCTTACGTACAGATGCGGTGACCGCATCTTAGTTAATGCAACATAGGGCGGGTACGGGAATAGCCCGTACACAGGCACCTGCGGTGTCCTTAATTAAAGGACGAGGATTAGCCCGAGTACAGATGAGGAGCCGCCGCCTCGGCGACGACTCCAACATCTTAATATAGGTAACACGAGGGAGGAGGCAAGCGGAGCAGCGTGTTTTTATTTGACTCAGGATTGCTTGCACAGGGTTTCACACTACCCCGGAGCTCGGCGAGCCTCTTCCCTACCCTAGTTAAGGTGCATTATTAATGACACGGAATGTAAGCATTTCTACAGGGCGTTGATTGTACACCTGGAGGAATGTCGATAAAATACTATTTGTAAAATATCGATTATGGGCAAATAAATATATATTGAATTGAATTGAATTGTACAACCACCCTTCCGTTCATATCCCCCACTATCATTACTCTGTCGTTTGGATTACATACGTTCAACACGTTCTCTACTTTATTCCAGAAGTTAACAAACTCTTGGTCTGTTTCTACATTCACCGGTGCATAGCATGCAGTAAGAAAAATTATTATAAACTCCACTCTCATTCTAACCCACATTACATAGAGAGATACGAATTCGTACTGTTTAACACATCTTTTCACTCTTTCACTTACGATGTCCCCAATTCCATTTGCGCCGTGCACTTCAGTCTCGACTCCTGACCGTAGGCTGCCATCCTCCATCTCCACTGCAGCTTTTTCTTTGCGCTTTGCCTCCGATACACACAGAATATCAAGGTGCTTTTCGTACATTACATTCACAATTTCAAATTCTTTATCATGCATACCTCTAACATTCCACGTAACGCCTCGCCATTCATTCCTTGCACGATCGTCACCAACGGAGCCTGTCTGTTTACACCTTGACCGCCCCTTGTAGACAGGTCGATCCGAAGCAGGTGTACTGTTAGCTTGAGTAATATCATAGCGAGCAGACCCGTTACTGGCTAAATCGTGTCCCAGACGATGTAGCACCCCCTACTAACGGTATCGTCTTACTACCAGACAGATATTTGTCTACTGCCACGATACGTAAAGAAGTAAGAAGTAGAAATAGACAGATTCAAGAAAGATATAAATAATAGAGTGTACACTCGTACTTACTGAATGGTTATCTAAATGTACAGATATACATATACACTTTTTTCACTTGCACGCTCTTCAATCACATCACGTTTCATCCAGTTAGTTCTTTGTTATTTAATTTAATATTTATTTATTAAATCTGTTTTATTATGGTCGCGAACCGTAACGTTTACGTCCTCTAAATCTAACTTTTACTCAATTCTAGGGTAACAAGAAATAACTATAATGGCCCTCTTAGCTCTCCCAACCCAAATTGCCTACTTTTAGGATCAATTAAATACAATTACGATCAAACATAGTCTCAAAGGTAAAAGTTAGCTTAAATTTTGAATTTGCAGTCAAGGAAAAGTATAGTATAAGACAATATACAACACAATGTTACAATTAAACTTAAAATTACATATAGTACGAAAAATAAAAGTTGGATCAACCTCAAACTTTAAATCAAAGCAAAAAGGTTCAAAAACTTACCACTTATATACGGATCTGCCATGCATAGTCACATCTTTTGTATTTTATATTTGTGTTAGTACGATTTCAACGATCATCTGACATGGGTTTTAGAGGAATCATATTTTTCGTAGAAGGTCAATGCCATAGCCATCTTAAATATCATTTAATCACCATTTTTAATTAAAGAGGAATTTCACACGTTACAAAATTCTACTGTTTAGATTATTATTATTTTTGTTTATTAATAATATTAAAACCGATATCTATTCAGTAACTTCGTACTTCTATTTAAAGAGATTGTCCCCTAACGCGACTTGCTGTTATTTATTTGAGAAAAGAAAAATTATTTAATTACTTTAATTTAGAATTTAGATTACAAATTAGAGCTAGTTATTTGTTTATTTTATCTATTTATTTGCTTTTTTTTACACTTTGGATTACGGATTCGATCAAGTTATTTATTTTTATCCTTTAAGCTAATAAAACAATTCTTATGACAATGCTTACCTTTGGATTTGTTATAGAAAGGGGTTCATTACAGAGATGAATCACGTCTGGTATTTCTACTACAGTTACAGATACGTATTTATGATTGTTTTTTACCCCGCGCTACCGTTTTTTATTAGTTCTCTAAAATTCATTGTTATTGCAAGAATGTTTACCTGTTTGGGTTCAATCTTTAGACAAAACGGTAGTATTTGCGCTTCAAGCTTACTTTACAATTTTACGAGTTTTAACAATTACATCAATACTACAGCAATCCTAAATGTTATTTTCGCACCTTTTTCAACTAAAGTCATTTACACGTTACAAAACTTCTACTAGTTAGATCATTATTATCTTTGTTTATTATTAATATTGAAACCGCTGGGTATAAAAATCTGTTCAAAAGGTTGCCCTTGCCGTACAGTGCTTTATTGATTTAAAAGTTGTCATTTTAACATGTATTTGTTTTACTAACCGTAGATGGAAGCTGGAGCTCCCTTAAACACGCCCTATGGTTTTTTAATTCTTTAATTGGAATCAATGAATTAATTCTTTACATGCCTCGACTATAACTCAGTGCAATGAGAAAACTCTACTCTACAGGATTTCTGGGGTATTTTTAATGCATCAAGAATGAAAACTTAATATATATTTATTCAAAATAACAGACAAAACAGTTTTAATTCGTCATTACAAAGAGCACCAAGATGCGTATACCAAGGGCACGCCGGTTTAAATCTACTACTAAACATGCAATCGAAAGCTAACGTAATAATCCTGTGTATATCAATTCCATTCAATATTGGAGTCACGTTTATTAAATTATTGTCACCTTTTTAATTATTAAGCATTAAACAAAATACATTGAAAAACCTGTCTAAACTCTTTTTTATCATCTTTTTTTCTCTTAAGCAAATTCGTCCTATACAGGTGTGTATTGTTGCCTCGATGCAATTCCCGCTTCCAACAACAAAAGCCAATTGATACTACAAAAGCTACGCAAATTAACGCCAAAAGCTTCTTATAGTAAGTGTAGATTGCAGTTTACTTCTTCAGGAAGAACAGAACTTACTAATATAAGTATCACACTTACGAAGTTTTATAACTTTAATATTTTATAGCGTATTAGTGTAACACTTTAAGGGCCGTTATTACTAATTGTTTACGGATTACTTCCAGCACTTGCTTGTGCTTTAAAGATTGCGTTCACTCTTACACTATCAATCACTAACTCTACTAGCTTTCGCGCCTGTGTTAGCGTCTCCTTTTTCGCGCACACGTAACCAGATACTACAACATACACGGTAATTTTCATAAAAGCGTTTATACAGGGTACTACAGAGTAATAAATCTCTTATACTAAACTGAAACAAAATTAAACGTCCTTGCTCATTCACGAGGTGTTACAATAGTGTCAACAAGTAGAACAAAATTTAAGAAACGTTTAGCGTTAGAAATGTTATTTATTCAAAATTAGTAATAAAATTACATGCAACATTAAAAAGTATACTGAACATTGAATTGTATATTATAATTACATTTTAGATAATGTTTAATTTATTTGTTACCTGGCTTAATAATTTGTCAAGTGTGTCAGATATATTATATTAATTTAGTCATGTTCACCGACGATCACTTCATCCGGAGTTTTTATACTTCAAATAATTGATTACATTTCTTACATATTTCTCTCAAAAATAGCAAATCAGTATCTTCAAGGTTGAAGCTTGTTTTATATTACTATTATGTTACTACCGTGTAAACTATTCCAGTTCAAAGTTAACTAATTTGAATATTTATTATATTACATTATATTTTAGTTACGCTATGATGTAACAGAAACCTAAACTGCGATTCATATTAGTAATTCCTTCAAAATTAGACAAGGTTACTGCTTAAATTCCACAACCACTGCAATATTGTACTTGAAATTCTTAGAACTTTGTTCAACTACTAGGAAAATGAATCGTTGGAGTGGTAAAGTAGCTATCGTAACAGGTTGCAGTTCGGGAATTGGAAAAGCAATTGCAATTAAATTAGTGGAGGAAGGAATGATAGTAAGTGAATATATCCATAATTGTTTTTAAAGTTTCTTTGAAGGTTGCAGGTTTGGCACGCCGTATAGAAAGATTGGATGAATTGGCTTTACAATTAGAAAACCAAAAAGGAGAGTTTCACCCCATACAATCTGACTTGTCTAAAGGAGACGATATAATAAAAACGTTTGAATACATTTCAAATAAATTAGGTCCAATTTATGTGCTAATTAACAACGCTGGTGTATATAGAATAGCACCCCTCTCGAGTGGAAAAACGGAACAGTGGAAAGAAATTTTGGATACTAACGTTTTGGGATTGTGTGTTGCGACTAGAGAGGCAGTTAAGAACATGACCACCAATGATGTGGCAGGCCAAATAATACATATTAACAGTTTGATGGGGCATCCTATATCAAAAGAACCTACTGGTGTGTATGGTGCATCGAAATATGCAATTACTTCCTTAACGGAGTGTTTGAGAAATGAATTGAACATGGCGAGAAGCAAAACGAAAGTTACTGTAAGCACACTTTAATTTGAAATAATCCTTTGCATATTTATTTTTAAGAGCATCAGCCCGGGTCATGTTATCACTGAAATCATGGATACTGCGTGTGAAAAAAGTGAAGGATTATTGCCTAAGGAATTTGCAGAAGAGTTTAAAAATAATTATCCATCTTTAAAGATAGAAGATGTTGTAGAGTGTGTTATTTATGTATTGGGAACTCCACCTCATGTTCAAGTAAATTTTGTGCTTCATTTTTAAATACCATTTTACATTCGATCTTTGGTTTTTAGGTACATGAAATAATATTAAGACCCATTGGTTGTTGTTTCTAGAAAGCACCGTTTCCGAATGCTGTTACTAGGGAAGGTTTACATTATTTTGGTTTTCTCATACCACGGTTAACATAAAGCATTATTACATTATTATTTACACATATTCAGTATTTAATAAAAACTAAAATTATACATAAACTAATTGGTTGCCCTTATATAAAATTATTCCAAATATTAGTTTAACTTAGAATACTAAGGCTCGGAAAAAATAACAGTGTATGTTGGAAATTTTAACTTTAGTTATGTCCACCGACCTTGTTACCAAGACCATCCGTGTTATCTATAGAGCCACGGCACGTCCTACATCCTTTGTTAGAATTCCATCCTACTCCAAACCCTCAATCGACTTCGTTTGCACAATGGTGCATGTATGTGAGGAAGAAGCTACCAATGAGAGCCTCAGCACACCTCCAACCCTATTCCTAAATACAGCTCTACCTATATCAAGATAGACCACCAAGCAGTAGAGTGTCTACCCATTCCCCAAGTGCTCCTGTCGCGGAAGTCACAGCCCGGGTCATGTTATCACTGAAATCATGGACACTGCGTGTGAAAAAGTGAAGGACTATTGCCTAAGGAATTTGCAGAAGAGTTTAAAAATAATTATCCATCTTTAAAGATAGAAGATGTTGTAGAGTGTGTTATTTATGTATTGGGAACTCCACCTCATGTTCAAGTAAATTTTGTGCTTCATTTTTAAATACCATTTTACATTCGATCTTTGGTTTTTAGGTACATGAAATAATATTAAGACCCATTGGTTGTTGTTTCTAGAAAGCACCGTTTCCGAATGCTGTTACTAGGGAAGGTTTACATTATTTTGGTTTTCTCATACCACGGTTAACATAAAGCATTATTACATTATTATTTACACATATTCAGTATTTAATAAAAACTAAAATTATACATAAACTAATTGGTTGCCCTTATATAAAATTATTCCAAATATTAGTTTAACTTAGAATACTAAGGCTCGGAAAAAATAACAGTGTATGTTGGAAATTTTAACTTTAGTTATGTCCACCGACCTTGTTACCAAGACCATCCGTGTTATCTATAGAGCCACGGCACGTCCTACATCCTTTGTTAGAATTCCATCCTACTCCAAACCCTCAATCGACTTCGTTTGCACAATGGTGCATGTATGTGAGGAAGAAGCTACCAATGAGAGCCTCAGCACACCTCCAACCCTATTCCTAAATACAGCTCTACCTATATCAAGGTAGACCACCAAGCAGTAGAGTGTTCTACCCATTCCCCAAGTGCTCCTGTCGCGGAAGTGACAAATCTCAAGTCAGCCCTTCCATATCCTCGCCAACTGAGACGGCTCCCACTCTAATTACAGTTGCGACTGTGAGAAAAGTCGCGAGATCCCATCCTCTCCTAGCCCCCTTCTCTAAGCTGGAAACTGCTTCCACCACTTCCTCCGACCCCGATGACGACAACCATAAGCAATTCCTCTGAATCCACACCATCCTTAGACTGCGCTTGGAGCGGTATAAAAGTCCGTTTTAACACTCCCTACCAGCGACCCGAGTAAAACTACAAACCTAGCCTCTCTAACTCCTTTTCCTTCCTTTCCTACAACACTGGATTTAACGACAGGAACAGTTAACGTCGGTGGCGTTCGATGAAAACGGTACCTCATTAATAATAAATACAAATACTATCCACACCGTAAACGAAACTAACCAACCGATGTATTCGTAAGATAAAACACTATAGTAACTACCTACACAACAACTCCGACAGAGGCATGCGAGGAACTGCACTACTAATACACACTCGATGTCGTTCCGCTCCCTACACCTTACCGCCATACCTTCAGCACATTAAATGTATAGCTGTAACAGTGCAGCTTCCCTCAATCCCTGTAATCAAATTCTGCCATTATAGTCCTCCTGGACATAACACCCTTCCCTCTCCATTAATAGACTACATATCCAACATCCCTAATTCAGTTAAAATTGGAAACCTTAACGCAAGATATACACTATTTGGCGACACGGCACAACATTAACGGAAGAACACTTACTCACAAACTACTCAGCCTACAACACTTGTGAATAAGAAACATCCACCCCACGTTCATTGGATATAGCGGCTGCTCCATACATGACCATACAACTTCCTCTGAACAACTAATACAGTACTTCGATGATCACTGCCGCATCGGCACCCAAATAACATGTGCCACATCCATTTACTAGTAAAGTCCTCCCTAGGTGCCACCTCCATTTACTAGTAAAGTCCTCCCTAGGTCCTCCGATTCCTTCAACACAAACTACAATTACACGCAGAAATTTTCATAATGTCGATTGGAATACGTTCAAACAACACATCCCCAATAACTTCCCAGATCTACCATTACATGTTGCAGGCGACGTAGAGCGAGCCGTACAAGAATTAATCCATTTCATCTCCGACTTAACCAACTCTGCAACCCCTACCAAAAAAATCGATATCACCCGTAAACCACTTCCTCCCCGCGTCATTATCTAGATTAAGGAAAAACGACGGATATACCGGCGATTTCTAAAAACCAGAAACCCAGTATCCAACAGAGTACAACAGACTCAATACAATCATGAGATTAGAAACTAACAGGTTCTCCCAAGAAAATTAAAGCAAAAAGACAGCCAAACTTGACTACTCTAAATTTTGGCACAAAAAAGCTACCTGAGCAACCCTCAAGGTAACTGTATAGCTTCAGACCAGAAGAAAGACGACCTGTTCGGTTTTCACCTGTGTTCCGTACCCACGACCACATACGACCCATTGTTTGACAGGATCTCAAAGCTCATCTCGAGAAAAACCTTGAGGAGTTTCGAAATCAAACCCATAGACTACATGAACTATTCGGCAATGACCCATTTCCTAGTTCTATTGCACCCAAATTTAAGAATCTACCACCAAACTTCATAAGAGAGTTAGATCAAATATACAACAGATGCCTTATTTTCCCTAAACCTAAATCCGACCCTTCCCAGCTTCATCCTATATACCGATCCCCCTTTTAATTTAAATGGCTAAATGTCTAGAAACCATCCAGTCCCAAAGACTAAGACACCGTCTCAAAGTCAACGCTATAATACCTAACCACTAGTTCTACTTGAGACCAAACCGTTCATGCATGATCCCTTCGTGAAACTTTATACGAAATCCTCCAAAGCATTAAACCCTGGCGTACCGCAAGGATCGTCGCTAGCACCTATTCTATACAACTTTTATGCCTACGACATTTCCCAAAACCCCGACCCGAATATATCTGGCCCAACTCGCCGACGACACTGTTCTCTGGGTGACCAGTAGGAGCACTGTCAATGATATTTCCTTACGGTCTTTTATTAATCGTTTCATATACACACTAAATCATATTTACGTGATTCACAAAAAAGTATTTCCTCTCCATACTTGAATACCAGATTGTTACGGTTTTAGTTATTACACGTGGTAGGCAACACACTCTACCTCTGGCAGATTTGTTAGTATTTTAATTCTTGTTCTAAAATTTATACTCGCGGTCTACACACAAAATGTTTTAATTAATTTTTTTTTTAATATAAATTCTGCAATGGTCGAAAAGGAAGTTTTAAACAAGTCGTGTGATCTTTTTGGAAGACGCCATTTTGTCTAGTTACCGCTTAAGGAAACAACATGTTAGAAAATTTTCTGTAATTTTACAAAGGTAAAATTGTATGTTACACCTCAGCTTAAGTTGGTTTTAATTTAAAACAGTTACTGATTAGAAGTTAGTTTCCTTAAAATCTACATGATGTTTCACCTTTTCGGGAGGTAAGTCTCTATAAAGTTATCACACCCTTCATGTTATTACTTCTATATTTAAAGTTTCCACAACTACTGCTAGTCTCGTAACTAAGACGTTGATTAATTTAGGTTTTCTTTTTCCTCGTTCCTTCTGTGTGTTACGCTATAATCAATTCTTCACCTGCACGTGAATACCTTTCGAAACTGGTATTCATGGATATTGTGGAAGTACATTTCCTCAGCATTGATCACTAAGCAAGAAACGGAGGCTTACGATGACTACACCGAAGACAGTTCAAGACAGTACGTGACATCATCTCTACCTAAAACACCGAGGTTAAATCACGTAAGACGTTTCTGTATTCCCGACACAACCAAGTTACTGGTGAGTCCTATTTGGTTCATTACGTAACGGAGCCCCTATTAACTACAACAACCGTAATCGCAGTGGGTACTACTCACTTCTTGATACTACTTGGATGAAGTGTTACAAAAGTTGCAGATTTCCTTCAGCTGGTTACGGGTGCTCAATATAACTATAAAAGATATTTGTTTTGCGTCTGCATTTTCCATTTCCATTCGCCATATACACCTTACCCCAGTTTATCTATTTTATAGCCTCTGCAACTTCTACGTCAATATTTATTTTCTCCTTGACAAATTCTACAACTTCCACATGCTACACTATATTGGTCATTCACCAGGCGGTTCCGTGGCCGCGTTTACTATCTTACTGTAAAGTGGATAACATTACATACCAGATAGAAGATTCAAACATTAACCTATTATATTAATAAGTTACCATAACTGTTCCATCGTAAATAGATTTCTGATTCTTTACAATCATACATAAGAATATTTTCTTCTTATTAATAGTTTCATACGATACAGTGTTCGAATACATTCTAGTTGGTACCTACGGCCCGTTAAGCCAGTAGAATAATTTTTAATTATTCCATGATTTTCTTGAAGTAATGTGTCATCCCTGCTTATCAAACACCAAGTCTTACCATTGGTTAGAATTTAGTTGCGGTGACAGACCGACACACATATTTGTATTTATTTTTTTTATAAAATGCTGTACATTATTAGTTGAAATGTAGTGCAATTCACTTGAACTCACAATCACACGTTTGTATCCATTTTCATTATGCCCCTTTTTATAGCCCTGCATTTTCCATTCAAGGTTAATAACGTGACTTTGGCAACCATACCGCTCCAAGGTTGGATATTGTTCCTCTCTTCATTTCACCACATACATCAAAATTATTTGCTCTACTTACTACACTCACACCGAGGTCGTCGATTAATTCAACGCTGCAAGAATGTCAATCAAGTTCATACCTGTTTTAAAATAAGGGAGGAATGGTTTACCAACTAGGGAAACAAATGCGGTACGTCCACCATTTACCCTTATCATCTTATTGGCCATATATGTCTATGCTATAAATTCTATAAAGTATTGCAATGAAGTGACTACCAAATTATAAACTACCTTTATTATCCACAATATTACAATTATTTACATTTACTAACGTAGTATAAATTCGCTACCCTACATTGCCTGCTGCAGCAAGACTCATTTTCACAGCTACTGGCGACACAGATGAATGTTTGATGTTAGGGTTAGAGTAAACCAATGGCAACCATCTAATAATCCACAACAGAGCATCTGTAATTGCACGTAAGCTCAATTACATATAACACGTCCACACAGGTGTAATGGAGCAAATGTGGAAAGTACTTCTTGGAATTGAACTAAATCAAAATGTATTGTCTCCAAGACAAACTATGTATCTGAATAAATACACTTACATGAATACTTTATTACTTTCCACAATTATTATACCATAGAGTGACTAAATTTATTTTCAATGATAGCCTGTGTTCGTCGAGGTTGCAAATGTCGTATACAATACAGTTTAAGTATATTTAGTTAATTATAACTACAAATACTTATCAACACTAAAAAATAACATTCAATAGCAGACGTTAAAGCCCATATACTTAACTGCTCAAACAAACTTCCTTTTCTCCATATTTTAAAAATTAATTTAATACCTTAATACGGTTTTTACAAATGTCGTCCTTTACTGACGACGGTGACTGTGGTTGCTATTAAAACGTATAGATTTTGAACAATGTATGTTGAAATACGAACACACACACACACACACACACACACACACACACACACACACACACACACACATACACGTCTTGCGTAAGCTGTGGGGACGTGGGCTTTTACATAAGTTGTGAGGACATTGAAACCACCAATACTATAAGATACTTCAGGTCCTTAGCTGTACTACGCTATAAACATTATGTGGTTAGAGTCCTTTGTTTACAATTACACTTTGAAAAATTGTAAGGGACTGTCTCCACTTGTGTACGTGCCTGTGTTTATTAACACATGTCCTCACAAGCATATATGGTGAAAACAGTGTGTAAATTTTATACTTTATATAGTTTTGGAATTGTTCAACGTTTTTGTGTATAGGATGTCAATATGGTTAGGAAAAGAAAATGAAGTTAATTAAAATTTTAATTTCAAGATAGATTTAATTATGACAAAATTAAGTCTATCATCAGTGTATCTAACTCGCTTTGTTACATCGAATATTATATGCTTTCCATTGGTGGATACAACCCTGCACTTTATATGATATGAAATCTTAAACCATAGTCATAGCTTTAATTGCGGTTACGTTATTTTATGTTTTTAGTAACTGTACTCTGTAGCTAAATTAAGGTATGTAAAAGTGATTCTAGGGCTATTACGTCATACACTTCCACGCTTCCTCTATGCCCATCCACATCTTTCTTATTTTTACGTGATTTTAATTACGTTTTCTGTTGCTATTAAACATTGTCCTTACGGTTAAAGGTACCTAACATATGTGTTAAGGCATAAAAGTAAGACACAACTAATGCCATACAGATTACTCGTGACGAAAGGTTACGCTTAGTCTATAGTAAAAATAAATTTAAAAATTTAATTTCAAAACAACAATATAGAAAAAATAACAGATTAATTTAGTAGCATTAATTTTATACTACTAATATCGTTAATTCTTAAGTTTAACTTTTATATTCAAATTCTAGTTTTATTGATAAATGTTTAGATATTAAGTTCATTGTCATATCTAGTTACTTTTATTGTAATTCTTTCATTAGTGACAAGAAAATTGTTTCTAGCGTTGTCTTCTATTTTTGGTTTTATACCCTTAAATATTGTTAGTTATTTTATATTTATTTAATAACTTGTACTTATAAATGTTGTTGTTAGTTTACCTGATGAGGTGTTAATCAAGCACGAAATATATTGGCGTAACATATATTGAGAGTTTTATTTTAAAATAAAATACCGATATTCCTGGAAAATTAAATTTATTTTATAATCATAAATTCGGTGGTAAAAGTATTTATTAATGTAGAAAAGTTAAATAAATAAATACATTTAAATTTAAGATATTTGTCGGAATTTGTACGTAGAACGGTGCCTCTTTAGGCGCGCACCGTTAGGCGCGCGCTTTTAGACGCAGAGTCATTAGGCGCGAGCTCTTTCAGGCGCGCGAACTTTTAGACATTAGGCGCGGGTACAGTTAGGCGCTACTTGAATGATTCTAACATTACCTATGAAATATAGTTTGGTAATTATCGAGCGGGAGTATGAGTTACGTATAGGCACACATATGTTCCAAGCTGGTGGATTACATTTTTATTCAACCCCTTAATGATGGTATGAAATCAAAGGGATTAAAGGTTATAAAACGATAAGGTTTAAGCAATGGTTTTCTTTTAAATCTAGACGGCATATTTCATTCATGGATTAAATTACCAGATGATTAGACATTTTCAAGAATACTTTCAAGGTATCCTACATACATACATTTTGAGCTAAATAAAACTATTGAAAAACCGCTCATATTTTTCCATTGCATGTCCACACCATTCTGAAACGTATCCACATGGCGCCTAATTGTACCCGCGCCTAATGTTACGGCGCCTAAAAGTTCGCGTGCCTAAAAGAGCTCACTCCAAATAACTCGGCGCCTAAAAGCGCGCCTAACGGTGGCGCTTAAAGAAGCGTGCCTAAACTTCGCTTTCCGTACGTGGAATAATTCTATACATTTACAGGATTGAGTGGGCGACGGTAAAGATCGCATAAAATGTGTACTGTCCCGCCAAATATGGACCGTGTGGGTAATTTATGCATATATGTATATCTATATGATACGGGATATGGACGCATTACCCGAAGAGTTTGAGGGGTGCGAATTAGTCCTCAGTAAGGTGAAAGAGAGGAGAAATTTCTTTTAGATTGGACACAAAATTATGTTTTCGCTAGTCTAAGTGAAAATGTAGTGGTTGTCTATGGCAAGTCTTAGTCGCCCCGTGTCATAATGTAAGTGTAAAAAATTTTTAAATCTATTTAACTGAGTGTTTTACTTCGGTTTTTAATTGTGCATAGTTAATAAAACGGCGAGCAAACCGTTACTTATTTTATATTTTCCATTGTAAAATACCTGGGCGATCTTGCAGATACTTACAAAATTTAAGGCAATTTATTTCTAACTTATATTTTGTCTGTAAAAGTCCTTTAAAGTTCTTACAGTAAGGCTAGTTTTTCGTTACAAAATTGATCCTCCCAAGATCATTTTGTATGGAGCTTAAAGATTCGTTTTGTAAAATGTTACCCATACTTTCAGATCTGGCTCTAGCATATGCACGTCTTTCATGGAAGCAAGTTTTATTAGCTTATTAGTGCAATCCATAGAACGAAGGCACCGATTATGGATCACGTTTTGGTATGACATTTATGATATTTATTAACACTTAACTGCCTCATAAACATGGTCGCGCGCTATTGATTGAAGTCGACAAAAGTGCTAGATTAGTCTCGTAAATTGTACTAAATTGTAAATTGTACATTTTCGTACTTTATAGGCATTGATTAATTCCTCCTAAACACTGAAACGTCAGAAACGGGACAAAAGGAGACATCTTTATAAATACGAAACATTTACGTAATTTATTAAAATAATTACATTTACGAAATGATGTGTTTCAAAAAGGACTGTCCCCTGTAGTACGGGATAAATGGCCGCCTTATGTATGTGACATGCAGTCTTAAAATATATTCTTAAAATTCTTTACCCTCAAATTTTTGGTCAGCGCCCTGAATTTTATTTCTGGCTATGGATCTAAATTATTGTATACGTGTAGATTAGGCCGTCTTACAATCTAACGACTAATTAGACAGTATCTAAAATAGCTAGCACACAGCTAACGTTGGGGTAGGTAGGTTATTTTAGTTACCTTCTTAACAGGGGTAATTGAATAATAACCTTAACCCTTCGTCAAACGCGTGGTCTACAATCGTAGACCACTGCAATTTGAGTAACGGTGGTTGCGAGGAGGGAATACTTATGTGGACACGCCGTCAAGTAGCTATTTATTACTTTCGGATCTATTGGTCTAGTACTCAAAGTGCAGTAGAACGGGTGGTTACTGACTGTTATTCAGGTTCAATCAGGATTGGTCTACGATTGTTGTCCGCGCGACTTATTACGTTAGTTTCTCTCAGCTCCGTAATTTTTATTTCTATACTTGTCATGCCGTAATTCATATTTTTTCTCATAAAATGTGAAAATTCCATTTTTAATTATCAAAAACATTTTCTGCGTTTCTAATCTTGTATGTACTGTTTCGGTAATGTATTATTTTGTTTCAAAAAAATATATCTCATTAAAAAAAGAGACGTGTAGAAGCTAGTATAGATCCAGAGGTTTGGCAAAGATGGTCTCAGGAAGTTTCACGCGATGAGGAGAGTCCGCTAATACAGATTGATGGAAGATGAAACAGAAAACAATGGAAAGAATGTGGAAAAAAGGTGCAACAGATTCAGAACATAGAATACATTATCCGAGATGACGATGCAACCTCAACAGAACCGAGTATAAATTGATAATGACAAACCTTTCTACCTATTGGCAAGATATTCATAATAACTAGATGGAGAAGAAACTGTGGAAATACACAGGTGCATACACGTGCTCGTAATATTATAAAACATTATTCCTGGAACAACAAAACGTGACGCTCGAAGTACCACTCTTGAAATTGTCTGTATAAAACCCTTTGTGAGCGCCCAGTTATTCATAATACTAGTTAGTTCCGAAAATATTTATATATATATGGATATATATATAGATGATATTATGTTATTATGGAACAAATAAATAAATCTAAGATTTATGAGGGACCGAACGAATGCTAGACTTACCAGCGAAACAGACAGTAATAGCTTTGAATTTAGGAATTTTTTCGAATTGGTACATTAGAAGTTCTCGGAACAAATTCGCTTTGGCGTACAAATATGGGATAACTTCCAACGGAGTGGGAAGTCTTGTTATCTCGCATGAGCGAAAATTAGGAATTACGAATTCCTAAGATATTGACGTTACAATCCTCGAAACGAATATAAAAGAAATTATATAAATTAGCATCCAATAAAGGAACTGATTGAAATTTCTTGGCTAATTTTCCAGAATTCGTCTAGTGCTAGTGAAATTTCTTCAGAGATGACCAACAGTTACAGGCTTTTATGAGGGCGCTAACCCATTCAAGCAGTACATTTCCCAAGTAAGCCGGCTGAGATATGGAGTAAAAACAAGGTAATTTGCTTTCACCGATGCTAAAACTTGCTATTCGGAACCAATTCGGAATATGACATGGCAGATAATTGGTTCAGCAGTTATTCCTTTGACAAAATTACTGGTAAAAGCATTAACTAACATATATTGGTACACTGAAAAAACTGAACGTGAGATTCCTTATTACCAGTTTTTGGCCAAATAAGCAAAGGGATGAAGACTTCACTTTTGGATTCCGAGATGAATATATCAGTGGTTTCTATTGT
The DNA here is from genome assembly GCA_036346205.1 of Vesta saturnalis. NCBI lineage: Eukaryota > Metazoa > Arthropoda > Insecta > Coleoptera > Lampyridae > Vesta > Vesta saturnalis. The sequence continues at coordinate 137,268 of JARFJB010002430.1, read as the reverse complement.
ACCTAAAACAAAAAGACAGTTGGAATTATACTGTCGTCAATGCATCATGATACGGCTATTGTATGCAGGAAACCGGCGATAAAAAACAGCAAATAATCCGATTTTACTACTAAAATTAGGGTAGACTTGTGGATCAATTGTTGATGTAAAATTACATTTATGTCGCAATGTAAACACGCGTCGTTGGCTACTGGTTAATCTTCTATGATCTCGTGAATATATCTGGTACAAATGCCATTTGTTGTAATATAAAGCAAATTATCCACTAAAAAATCTCTAGTAAGTGATTTTATTGAAAAATTTGTTTGGGAGCTTATTAAACTAACGAATAGAAGAGTAATTTCTCGGACTTGAGGTGAATTATTCCTTTAACACTTGATCACCCAAAACCAAAAACTATGTGGGCGATATCATATTTGTCCCAGAGCCCGCAACAAATTTTCTAGGAAAGCTAGCGTAACGCCATCATTATGCGTACAAGCAACGCATGGCAGATATGTACCCTTGTTTGACGGACTAAAATTATTATTTTATTTAATTGTTATAATTAGGTACTGTTAAATGTTTTGTTCGTGTATATGTTTTTTATATTAGCTGTTTTGTTGTAATATTAGAAATATACATTTTGTTAGCATTTTAGTACAATAAGATATTTTATTACCGTTTTAAATTAACCAGATGCAAATAAAGTCATGAAAAGGCTTTTTTTCTTTTTTAAAAAAGTTAAACTTAATATTATTTTACATTAAGATGTATGGATAAATGGACATATTTTCTAGAAAGTAATAATACAAAATGGAACATGATATTAAAAAAAAAAGGTCTACACAGGCAGACCGCACGACTATCCTCGGAACAAATTACCGCGCGCCTAGTCTAGGATTAAATAAAATTAACTTTTTTTTTTGTTGTGAACAGAACGCATCTTTTTATTTTGCCCGCCCTCTGAGTCGACAGTCCTCGTGATTTACACACAACATCCTAGTAAAGTAGAAACATTCCTAAGCAATTAAAGGAATGTTTGATCACCGTGTACTATTTACAAATTAATGATAATGTGGAAGTAAACTTGTTATGTTCCAACACTTAATTTAATTATCAGCATTAAAATAGATTATACTATCCTGTACTTAACTATGTATTTCTTGAATGCATTTTTTAATGATAATTTCTGCTAACAATTGCATAAAATCAGCCTTGCGCATTTTATAACGTAGCATTGTGTATAATATGATCTATATGTATACAATGCTAATAATTGTATTCCTTGTAAGCTACATAGATTATTAGAGTTAAAGTTAGAAAATGTGTATAAACTGTTTTAGGTAGTTGTGGAGATTCTGATATATATTTGTATGCGTAAACATTTTGTATAGGTAATGGGGACTTAACCATGTATGATATTCTGGCAAATCTGCATTGTAGTTAGTTATTAAAATACATTTAATAAGAATGCTGTTCATAGAAAATTGAGATGGCAAAAACTTAACATTGCATTAAAATAAAACTGAATTCAAGTTTATCAGTAACATTATTGCGTCATTGATGGGTAGTCGCCTCTTATTGCCTTAAATAATGTGTTTACATTTTTACGAAGCTATGAGGCATGCGATTTCGCATGTATGTTTATAAAGAATCTATTGAAATGAGGACTGAGTACAGGTTAGATGTGTTACCCCTTGCCCACACGTTTAAATACGCTTTTAGTTGAAGTTAAAAATCTTCATAATTTTGTTTCAGTTCACGTGCAATTGGTCGTTTATTTCAATTTAAGGTGAGTATATATTATGTGAGTATATATTATGTTTAAACTATTAATTATTGTAAAACCTATGTTTTTATCTGCATGCAAGAGTACTTGGAATTTTATCATTGACCATGGTCATAACTATAGAGTAGCCAAGAAAAGCATTTTTGTACTTGAAGATTTAATTTAACGTAAATACCTTGTTAATAATTAGTAACCCTACACATCACAATTGTTACACTTATTCGTTTACTTATATTATGATGATGTACTATTATGATTTATACAGTTATTTAATTGTACAAGAGAGTTATTTTGTAAGATTATAATATAGTGGTGTAAATGGTAAAAATTTTAAATAATAAAAACTGTTTTAATAATATAATAAAGAAATAAGAGTAAAATAAATGAGTGTAAAAACAAGTGGTTAACCTAACTGGAGATACTAACCATTCACCATTAACAATGCCTTTGTCGCAGTCGGTAGTTTAATGTAGGGTGGTTCATTCTTTTGATTTGCTTAATTATTACAAAATCTGCTGGCTTACTTCCATTGAACATCAATATAAAAATATTGCAATGTAACACTATTAAAAATGATCTCGGACGCCAAGTTATTTTTTATAATGCTCGGAATAACTAAACCGAGGTTGTTAGAAATGTAAAAAAAAATATACAAATATGTTTATTAACAGTTAATGATAGGGTTAAATAAAATATATCTTAAAACTAGCCTTAAATTACTAAAAAATCATTACATAAATACCTGTTTGTAAAATTTTGGTACACAAATTTTTTAATAACCTCTGGTATCTAAACGATTGGGAAATTTCAACTGAAGTGATGTCATCCTTGCCACAATATTGCGTAATCTCTTGAAATAATGCTTTACGTTGTAAGCCACACCCAACAATGGAATTTTCCTTCTTATAAATTTTATCTTCTTGAAATTGAATAAACCAATATTTATTGCATTTTCTCGAACGATCATATAATAAATGTAATCAAACTTTAAATTTTGTATTAAAAGCACAACGCAATCATAAAATGAAAGCGTACGTAACAGTAGAATTAATTGTGCAATCAAAAGCGGTGAAATTAAAAGTGTAAAAGTAAAGTAAAATAAAACTAAACTAAACTAAAAGTGCCTGAAAAGAGCAAATGTTTTAAATTTTAGTATAATGCGTTAAAATATCTTACCATCAAATCAATGGCACTTTCATTAAATTTAGGTGGAAAACCAAAAAAAAAGCTTCCTAACAATACCACTTTCATCAGGAAGTGAAAAAATGGATGCTTTGGAAGTTAGATAATGTAACCGTGCGCGAAGAGATTTGCGCAGGGAATTAAGTCAACGATGACGCGTTGCGCGAACGTATTGAGCAGAAAAATAATTTGAAGAGGGAGTATAAGCTATTAAGAGGATATGCACTATAAACCCCTAAAAAGATATGCAACTTAAGTTACACCAAAATGCAAATTAAGTTGCCTACCACATAGCTATAATGCTGAAATAGTTAAAAATTTTTCTTATATTTACAATTAAATGACTGAAGAACCTAAATTTCTGTATATTTTAATACAACTCAAAATTGGTTGTTACAAGATAACAAACTGTTTTGAGGCTTTTATCATCTTTTGTCACCAAAACCGTAAAAAAATTTAAACGCACCTAACTTCAGTCAACTCCCCAATTAATCACGTTTTTGACACATTTAATTTATTTAGAATACATTTTATTGTTGATGTTAGTCGTAGAAACGATGCCTAAGCACATTATATTGGTTGCAAATTAAAGAAATGGTACACCAAAAATTCTTCTATTTGTAAAGGCGGACTTTTTTATTTTGTCACATTTTCCAAGTTTGTTTTTAAAGTATTAGCTCAGATAAGTTATCTGCGGTATTAGTTTGCTTATATGTATGTACTTATTATTATACTTACATCAAGGTACATAAAGGCAACTTCTTAATTTTATAAATAAAATTAGGGAATAATAACATTTACTTAAATAAAACGGTTTGTATTGTATTAAATATTGGTTAAACAGTTAGAGTACTTACTGTAGGTGTTTTGGTGCCGTAGTAATTAATGTTACCAGCAATGATTTTAATTTTAAATTTTGATCATTGTTGCGAGTAGGGTTACCGGGCGTCCGTTTTACCAGATATGTCTTCTTTCAAGGGACTGGTCCCAATCCGGTATATAATGAATTAATTACGATCAATGTCAAAACTAACAAAGGAATTTTGTAAATCTTTTGCTGATTGATACTGGGTAAATATTGTCATACGCGTAGAAGAGAAAATCGAAATAGTACTTTAAAGCGAATGGTTAATTTTACAATTATGCCAATCCTGTCTATTATGCAAATATGAAGAGAATGTCCTCGTGTTTGAATGTAAAACTGTCCGAGACATTTTCATTATGTAATACAACTTTAAAAAAATCTTGTGAACAATTTTATAATTACTTACTGGCACAAGAAACCATTAAATTTGAAGTAGGTATATCAATTAAATAAATTTATTTGAAAGTCAAACAAATCTGTAGTTTCTTTGTTTATTTTCTTTTATTATGCCATTGTCCATTATACATAGAAATAAAATTTATAAATTTTTGTTACTATCTTTTTTTACTTCCAAACAAATCTCGTAACCCTGTTGTGAAGTAGATTAAATTTTTGTGTGAATGGAATATTTTATTCATTTCCAATTTAAAACTAATTTAAAAAAATTTGTCGGTATACTTGACCAGATACTTTTTAAGTTTAAAGTATAGCTATAGATCAGATAATCCGTTGAATTCCTTGTTAATACTTGGATACTTTTTCAAAAATTTACAACACTGTCAATACCCATTAAAATCTACATGTCCGCTGTAATTTACATACATGTAGAAGTAAATTTGCCATAGTTCACCAATAATTGTGCGTTTCGGGGCAAAGTTATTTTCTGTTTAATTTGTTTACAAACATACACTATTATTGTTTAATCGCAATATGTTAACAAGTGTTGCTGTGGTTCATATAAAAGTTATTTTTCACTTGCTTTAGATTTAATTTGAAATAATTAAACTTGTAACAACCTTTTTGTGGTTGTATTAAAAAGTACATTAATTTAAGAATCGTTCATTTATTTGGCGTAATATTAGAAAAGTTTTTAATTATTAATATGTAGAATTGAGAATGGCAATTTAATTGGCATTTCCTAGAACATATCTTTTGGGTGTAATATTACATAAATAGTTTTAATTCCCTTTCTTAAAAAATTGGATTTATATTATTGTATCCGCGCAAGCGTGAAGACTTTTAGGGGGAATACACTTGAGTTATTCTGAAAGCTTTTTTTTTAATTCACTTAATGCTGAATGTTCCAGCAATAAGCATGATTTTTACCTAATTTTTTATATTTGGTGCCATCAGATTTTGGAGGTAAGTTATTTTTTTTCTCATTATATTTAAAACTAAAGCCTTTGCTTTTTTAGGCACCTTTAATTACTCACCTTTTAATTACTCACCTTTTAATTACTCTTTTAAGTACTCACCTTTTAATTACTCACTTAAGTACTTTTAAGTTACTCATATTTTTAATGCATACTTTTATATGGCATTTTTATGATAATTATTTTAATGGCACGTATAAGTCAATAGTTTACTATTCTATTATTTTAAATGGCAATTTTACTTGAATTACATTTTACAACGCAAGTTCTACATACTTTTACAAATAAATTTGGCGATTTAAACTTCAAAGAAATTCAATAAAGTTATGGACACAATATATAAAGGAAATAAGCAAGACATTGACCTCACCAAGTTCACCATTCTGCTTCATAGTTACCAGATACAGTGTATATACAGAACCGTTAAAAGGTAATGTTTTTTTATATAATTTAGAATAGTTTATGACTTCTGATTTTTTACGTTTTCAATCATATATTGAATAAACTTATGTATTTCATGTTATTTTATTTTCATTTTGATAAATTGTTTATTATTATTCAATTAACTAGGTTTTGTTGTATATATATATCATATATATATATATATATATATATATATATATATATATATATATATATATATATATATATATATATAAGACAACATGGCGCTCGAGATTTTATTATTTTTTCATAATTTTTTGATAACATTTTTGAATTAAGTGAAAATAATTAAGCAAAAAAGAAGCAAGTAGCATTTCAGGTAGGTTAATTAAACTCTAAATTAGAACCCTCCCCATCTCAAGTTACCGATGAGCCGACGGCAGTAGCGATTGTTATTTGGTAATATTTTTACGTTAATTAAAATTATTTGATCAATTTATTACATCATCGCTTTTTATTATAATGTTATAATCTGACGCCATTTAATAATTGTTGTTATACTTTGGTAGGCGGCATTTGTTGTTATAAACTAAGCGATTTTTTATATTACAAAATGAGCTAATGTCCTTTCATCATAAAGTTGACATTTCATGTAATTTTTTAAATTCGCGATTTTTCAAATGTCTTGTCTGCTTAAAATTTTCGGTTACCAATGAGATATTTGTAACATGTTGTATATTTTATCTGTTATATTATTCTGAAACGACTGAACGTTTTTTAATAAATTTATGGGAATCTATTGAGGGATGAAAATCATGTAAAATTTGTTTTAAGTTCCACTATGTTTCCGTAACTTCTTGTTAAAATATCAAACAAATCAAGTTCCAATTGAACAAGGCTACTTGAATTTAGGGGTTTACACGGTGTTTTCCAATCACTGCTTGTTGAGAACATCATTAAAATTATGTGTACTTGTTAAAAACAACTTCAAAATATAGAGCAATAAACCAGCAGTAAGATGGTGTATTTAAGCAATTATAACATTGGTATCGTTCTGCAAGTAAATAATAATGTAACTAAACAAATATATGCGAACAGCCTACTCTCATAAATATCAGACAAAGGGGAATTAAAAAGTTAAGTAGTTGTGTTATGTTTATATTATTTTTTCCTATATAACGGATTTTGACTTTTTGGAATTGGCATGGAAGTAATAGAAAAAGGCGCTGTTATAGCTGACAGGAGCCCAAAAGGTAAGATTTTCTACTTCACTTATTAAAATAATAAAAACTACCTATGAAATTGGGACATAGGTACTGTCGAAAATAGTTATATTCTAATAGGAAAATAATCTATCATTGTTCTCATTACGCACAAAACAAATTTTTTGAATAACTGCAAAAATGTAGAAGCTAATAAGATTAATAAAATAATTTTGGAAACTTATTTATTAATATGAAATTTGGAAATAACACTTATTAATTTTACGTTCAATGCCAGAAGCAATAATAGGTATAGGAAGTCTAGTTTATCTTTTTTTTTTTCAGAAAAGTAGTGCGGTTCATTATAGGGGAAAGTTGCCTATATTTAACCGCCTCCTAAATTGGACCACGGCCATATTTGAATGAATAAGAGCGATGGTAGCGAATCGTCTTTGACTCTTGTTACAAACACGTCATTACAAGAGAATTCGCGACCATTGATGCACGTTTTGCCTCCGTACGATGTGTTTGGTGATTTTTGCTATTTCTATGTAATTTTTATGAATAATTCGTAAGTGTTTGTATGGCAAACGTTGTAAATTCAAGCAGCGCTGTTATTTTGATTAAAACAAGTAAGTTTTTCCCTATTCATATCGCTATTAAAAAGATCAAACCCAAATAAATTAGAATGTTAAACATGTGATTTTAGAAAATAACTATAAATTGGACTGGTTCAATTTAGGAAACTAGAATTATTTCTTATGTTTATGTTTTTAAGTGTTGGAATTCGGATCAATGTGAGGTGCAGACATAATCAAAATACATGTTTAACATTATACATTATACAGTTAGTGTCAAATACATGGTCCAACATAGGCTATCAATGTTTTACTTCGTTCCAGAATGTCTTCCAATAATAGAAAAGGCATAAAATATGGTAAATGGAGTGAAGCGGATATGGCGAAAGCCTACAAAGGCAAAAAGTATGGCTTAAATGAAATATGCCGCATGTACAGTATCCCAAAAGCGACGCTCAAACGGAATTTGACTCAAAAATTAAAAATGCTAACCAAAAGCGTAAAATCTTCGGAAGAACCACCGTCTTTTTATCCGAGTTTGAGGAGAGGTTGGAAGCGCATATCCTTAACCTAGAGAAGATGTTTTATGGGGGTCACCATAAAAGATGTCTGTATTGCAGCGTATGAACTGGCGGAGCGAAACAACATCAAACACAATTTCAATAGAGAAAAGGCAGGCTGGTAAAAAGTGGTTTATGCATTTTTTCGTAGTCATTTCATTGCAGCAACCAGAATCTACTTTCATAGCTCGGTGCAAAGGATTCAATAGAGATATTCTTCGACCTTCTAGAGAAAATTATCGATGAATGCCAGCTCAATGCAACAAGAATATTCAATGTAGACGATTCTGGCTTTTCAACTGTTGCCAAGAATTACCAGAAAATTCTAGCCCCAAAGGGCAAGCGTCAGGTAGGTACGGTTGCTAGCGGCGAACGTGGGTGAATACCACGATGGTTATCTGCACTAGTGCAGTCGGCCAATTTGTTGCACCAATGATAATATTCAAGCGAAAAAGAGTTAATCTAGATTTCAGAGTTGGAGCACCTTCTGACTGCGTGGTAGAGATATCTGACACCGGATACATCAGTAAAGAACTGTTTGGTAAATGGCTTAAATATTTTATCAATGCTGTAAAACCAACAAGGGCCAATAAAGTTTTGCTTGTTTTAGACTGCCAGAATACTCACTTTAAAAATCTTGAGGCAATAAAGCTGGCACGAAATAATGGAGTGATTATGTTACAGCTTCCGGAGCATACCACCCACCAGATTCAACCCCTAGACGTGCCTGTATTTAAGCCATTGGAGCTCTATTACACTGAAGCTAATGAGAAATGGCTAAGGACTAATCCGGTATTGATAGTTTCTTAATACCAAGTTGCTAAATTCCTTGGTGTAGCTTATGCCAGGGCAGTTGTGTTAGCAACTGCTATGAATGGTTTCAAAGAAACGGGAATTTGGCCGATAGACCGTAATACTTTCAACGATGTTGATTTCGCACCTTCAGGTATACTCGTCCCAAAAACAAGTGTAGACATGGCTGAACATGATAACACTGAAAGCATTTCCAGTTCCGGTGATGAGGATATGACCTTGAGTCGCTACTGTAAAAGACCAGTTGCAACAAAAAAAAAGAACCTCCTAGATCAAAGAGCTTCAACATCGACATAAACATCAGTTATGGAACAAATAGAAACTACATCACCTGAAGTTGATTTATCCACAAAAAAAGGTAGATTCTATAGAACAAGTATTAAAAAGTCCAGTTGTTGATCACAAGAAGATGAAACCAACTGGAAGTATCCAAAAAGCACAAATCATTGCATCCACACCCTATAAAGATGAGCTTGAAGTTAAACATTCAATATTTCAAAAAAGAAACTGTCAAGCACAAAATAAAATTAAACTCCGGCATTTGTAAGAAAAAAAAGTATTCATGTCAAAGAATGGTCCTGCAAATTTTTCTCTGAGAGCATTGTTGAAGACATGATTTAGTGCCTAAAATACAGAGACTGGTAGAATTTGACTTTATTTAATAAATTTTTGTTTTTTTGACATTTTGATGTTTGGTTTTAAATAAAAATTATAATCTGTTGTTCCTCTAATGTACACTTAAAGTTTTACTTAATTTTATGTAAGTGAAATAGATGGTCCAATATAGGAACCCACTGGTTCAATTTAGGCAACCAGTTGCCTATAATGGACCAGCTGCAAGGGTTCTGGATTATATTTTTCTACGAGAAATTATTCAACCAAAAATTCGGAAAAAATTACTAGAAGTGTACAACATATTAAAGTATTTGGTGTACAACTTTGAAAGTGTTTTGATTTGATTTCTTAAATTTAGAGCCCTAAAGCCGAATACCAGTCCAATATAGGCAACCTTGCCCTACTATTTATTTTATTCACAATTATAAGCAATAATTCATCAACGTAGTTTCTTTTCAAATATCAAAATATTGACGCTTACGGCACTTCAATCTTGCACCAAAAATTTTACTCTTTTGCTCTTTTTTTGAACGCCTATTTCCTTACAACGCCCCGTGTTTTTGTGGTCTGAAATAGTAGGTCAAATGATCATTTTGTGAAAATGAGCAGAATTTCCGGCCTCTGTATTATTCTCTGGACGTGCGATACGCAACATTTTTTGTGCTGATGCTATTAATTCATTAAACATATTTTCAAAAATTTATTTGGTGACGCCATCCTATTTTAAGTTATGTTGCCAACATTGAACATATACGTGTCAAACGGCTCTATACATGTAAACATATATCAGCAAATGTTCATGTTTAAGAAGCCAGTGGTGTCAATCTAAACATTTTCACGTTTTATCGACCTAGGCCAGAAACAATGAGTTTTTGGACAATTTTGAGAATTGAGGAACGAAAGCAACACAAATATTTTTATTACATCATATTAGGTTGCAACTGGTACACTATTATGTGATTAAATTATTGGTTATATAATTTCAAATTTTAAAGCACTAAATGTGATAATTTTTCATAAATTAAAATTGGTATTTCATGAACTGTGAAAATTTTTATTTTTAGTTTGAGGTAGATTCATGGTAACAACATTCGGTTTTGACAAAAGTAGTTAGGTAACTCAAAGGCGTAACGAAATGATCATTTCTTAATTCCTTTCATCAGCACACATAAAAGAACATTTTTTTTTGGTTATCGTCAACAGAATAAAACTAGAATTAATATATTGAAAACTGTAGTGAATAAATAACTATATTTCACATTAACCATGAGGATGAGAAAACCAACATCGGTTTTTTACCTTTATTGAATAACGTAACGTCAAGATAAAAAAATACCCGCATATTAATGATAATTAGAAATAACTTTTCTATCCTGATGTTACGGGACTCAATAAAGGTCCGCGAAGAAACATTTTAATCACGTTTGAGAAAAAATACCTCGTGTTATACAGAGTAAGTTTCTTTGCGTGGCACAGGCGCTAACTAACTTACAGTATTCGGCAGTAAGTATACCTACAGACTCGCCACACAGTTTACCATTTACGCCTAATGACATATGCTACTACCATTACGTACTTTTTACGAGTTAGAAACAACGATAACAAGATTTTATGCAGCTCAAATAGTTTCAGGTAAATATTTCGATTTACAGTTCAAATTTTTAAATAATATATTATTAATTCTTTACTCACGAAATACATAATCATGTATTATAAAATTACATATATGTTCTATAAAAGTATTTGACTTTAAGACAATATGCAGTGTATAATCTCAAACTTTGTCAACCGCACGCTAACTGTTGCGGCATTTGCGTTTATTTTTTGTTGTCCTCCAGAGCGTGTTTTTTTTGTTAAATGAATGGAATTGCTCACCAAATCACAAGAAAGGTTTGTAATTAAATATTTCCCGTTTAAATGAAAAGTGCACTGTAGTTGACTATCAACTACCCCCAATCTATTCGAACTATTTAAAAGTAAAACAAATTTAATTCTCTAAAAGTACTCTTTTCCCGCCTACATGGCAAAGATAATGTTGCAATACTGCAAACCTTGATTTTTCAATGTAAAAAATGTTGACTACTAAATATTTTGTAGTTTCCGTTTGCACTGAACTATAGTCCCCGGACAAATGATTAGACTCGCCCTTAGATTTCACATTCAATCAAGTTTTTTTTAGAGTAAGTCGACTAATGTTAGTAATCTACTTATCAATGACTTTATTTATTAAAGGTATTCATAATACATACAAAAAAAAACGATATTAAACTAATATTTCGTAGATCCATCCTTTGCTTTTCACAATGCTTCTGTTCTCCGCAGCATACTCTATGCATTTGAAAGTTGTCTCTTTCAGTTTTTCATTGTGGCTCCAGTGATAGATTATTCTTTCAATGAGAGACTGTTTTATGGTGATGTTCTCCTTATTCAGTTCTCTTTTTAGAAACTCCCAGACATTTTCTATGGGGTTCATGTCCGGGGAGTTTGCGGGCCACTGCAGAACTGGGATGTTCTCATCCTCAAGGTATTTTTTAATTGATGTTACAGTATGGTAGGGCGCACCATCCTGCATAAATATTCTAGGACCATCCTGGAACCACTCCTGAAGCTGAGGAACCAGTTGGTTCTGAAAGACATTTTTGTATTGGTCCTGCCGCATAGTGCCTTCGACGACGTAGAGACGTCCCATGCTTTTTCCGCTTATTACGGACCACACCATGACCGATGTGGGATGCTTAACGCTCCTGATTACACAATCAGGGTGGTATTTTTCCCCAGCCCTCCTCATAACATTTTGTTACTTGTCAGTCATGATCTGAAACGTGGATTCGTCAGTGAAACAAACCTGTAAGGAGCATTAGCGACAAGAAAAAATTCATGATATTTTATATTTTCTCTTTTTTGTGTACTTACCATATTCCACTGATCCAGGGTAAAGTCCTTATATAAATTTGCTCATTTCAACTTGGCCTTTATCATTTTATATGTCAGTTTGGGCTTCTTTACTGGTCTTCGGCTCCTGAAACCCATGTCGTGAAGGTTTCGCTGTATTGTTCTTTCGCATAGTGAGGTACCAGGGTGTTGAAATTTCTCCTTCATCTCCTTGTAGGCCATTTTTCTGTTTTCCAGTACAATATTTCTCGGGAACCTTTGTCCTCTGGGGGTTATTGCCTTTTTTCTGCCAAAACGTGCCGTTCGTTGTGGTCCGGTAGATTGTGTTAATTTTTTGCGAGATTATCCTCACTGAAGTTTGCGAAACTCCACACAAACTTGCAATAGCCCTTTGGCTTTGACTTAAATACCTCAATAAGGTTTTTATCTGTGTCATTTTTAACTCAGACAAATCTTTAGATTTACCCATCTGCAAAGAGACAGGAACATGTTGTAGGCCATTTTTTGCAAGAAAATGTAAAATATTTACGGCTAAATTACTTTTTAAATGAATTAAAGAAGATTATTACTACTTACTCTTAATAAAAAAACATTGAAAATGGCTTAAATAACCGAACAAAATCAAAAAGTCTATCATATTTATTCCACAAACTTGACAGTTACTTCAATACTGACAATTTGTTACTCACATAACCTTGATATTTGAAATCAGAATACAGAAGAACTAGTGAAACACCTTAGTACAGCTGGTTGCAGAACTACAGGCTCAAAGGAATAACAAAACTAAAGTTATATTGAATAATTCATATATTCAATGGTGAGTCTAATAATTTTTCCGGGGACTGTATACTCAATACAAGACAAGTTACGTATAATTTGTTATTTTATCATTTTATATGCATCATGAAATTTAGATTTGATAACCACCTATTTATTCCACTGCGCTACTTAATTCGTCGGTTGAGGGTATTACTGCTAATTACAAACTTTGTAGTAATTTTTATAAAGAGAATTGACAAAAAAATAATACAACAAATAAGGATAATATTAATATTGTGATAATACACGTACACTATAGATTTTTTAATTTCAGATTCCTTTGGGTTATGTCGCTTCGAAGAAATATTAAATCTTGAAAATGATTAAAAATATGCTGCAACTTAATTACTTAATTTCGTATAAACACTACATTTATGCAGGTATTGTTTTATGTGGAGTTTATTTAGAAAAGAAAACTAGATTTCGGTATAAGCTACCCCAAGGGGCAAAGGGCTCGCTTGACGTAAGTAACGAGGAATTGACGACAAATTTTGTAATAGCAAACACCTATTTGGAAAATTCGGTGCAAAAAGAAATGACTACAACAGATACAAATATAGAAATGACAGATGTCCTTGAAAGTAACTCTGTAGATACAATAGTTGATTGTGCCATTATGTCAGGCACAGAGATCAGTAGTTCTACACTAGGAATGTTTCCAAGTTCACCTTCTGAACCATGTTCTGACAGCGGTAGTGAATATTTACCGTCAGACGAAGAATATCAACGAAAATCAAAACTGAAGGACCGCTTGAACAACAACAGTACGAACTGCAACATTACTCAAGATGCTACAGAAATTAATACCTGTACTAGTACTACACAGTGCTAGAAATGGAGTCATTCACGAACCGGAATGCAAACTTTTCGGCATTTTACCATATATAAACATGACAGTTCTTCCTAAGTACATTTATTCAAGTTGTTGTGAAGTATTACAAAACAACTACCACATTTTAATCAAAAATAAAAAGAATCTCATACGCTTGGTGTAATTGATGACGTAACATCACTATTGCTTTGATCAAACTGTATTACGGAAAACCGAATATAGTTTGATAAATCTTATGTTAGGTACTCTAAAGCAATTTCCACAAAGAATCATATCGTTTATCTTCTTTAATTAGTTCCCTCTTTCGACTGGCTGTGTCATCCGCGGAATGTCGGCCTGAAATAGTAAAAATAATAACTCTCAAAAATATTCTACTTGTATTTATAATTTACCTTTAGCAAGCCATGATCGAACATATTTTTCAGGCTTAAATTTCATTAGCGGAGGACCAACACAGTTTATAAATAAAAGGGCAGCGATTGTTTCAATATTCAACGACGTCCTTAAGGGTGTTACAATTTCGTTCATGCTACTAAAATTTCGTTCGCATTCGCTGGTTGATATTGGAATAGTCGCTACGGCTTTAAGCAGTGGTTTTAAATCGTCAGGTATTTGATCTTTTGATCACACATTTTATAATTTCTAAATGCACGTATTATTTGTTGCTCATAGTTGTTTAAACGAAATAACTGGCACATATTCCTTATGTCATTATCGCCATATTGGATATCAATAATTGCACCATCATTAGTTCTTGGCCAGTTTTTTGGCTCCAAAACCTTAATACTTTCTAATAAATGTACATATGTCATGACTAGGCCAGCATCATCATCTGACGTACTTGTTTTTGATGGTGAATCTAAGATCATACGATTTCTTAAATTATTCGCCAAACTTGTGAAAAACTGAGCAGCATTTATGGGAACAACTTTTCCTTCATGAAGCTTTATGCCTCTATATGAACATGTATCTTGAATTGAATGCAATGCAGCAGCATATTTTGACCCTGGAGTGGTAGCCATCGATTCAAAAACCCTTATTGTGACGCGAACAGCTCTATCCGCCTCTGTTAAATTTATATTTTGTCGTTGAAGCTGTTCCGATAAATCTCCTAACTCATCAAGGGCATCGGCAACAAAGTCAAATTTTTAAAAGTCTATAGATGTAATATATTTTTTAATCCTTCGTACTTTGCTCATTCTCTTGCATCTCTCGCCGAATCAGTAGAAGCGTTGCTGAAGTGCAGGCAAAGAGCTCGATAGTTTTGTATAACAGCATTAACTGTTCTTTTACTCGAAGCCACCCATCGTACTGACAAAATTCTTCCAATTTTAACAGCTGAGTTTCTAGAGCAGCTGCTGCTTCTTTAAGTTCGTTTTGATTTTTTGGGGATTGGCGATATAAGCTATAGAGCGTGTCAATAGATATCTTAAAATGGTTTAAGCCTGATATTTCATTCGCGCAGTCGTTAATAGCAAGCTCTAGTCTGTGGTTTGAACAATGGAGACCACTAATTTTGGAAAATAGTTTGTAATCGCTTAGCAATTCTTTTTTTTTACCTTGCATAACGGAGTCTCCATCGCTAGCAAATGCAATGAGATTCTCTTGAAGAAAAGTTTCATCAAATCCATGTTTATGTAAACAACTTAGAGGTTGATTGATGAGAGCCACTGAAGTTGTGTCAGTAAGTTCTATTAAGTCAAGATTCAATATATAGGCATTACCTGGATAATCATCGAAATATGTTCTAATAATGACAACTAAAATAGTTTTGCTGCTAAGAGTTGTAGACTCATCAATTAAAATCGAATTTCTTTGTTTATGGCGTCAATAATATTTTTACAAATAGTTTTTTTCATTTCTTGTGCAATGTGGATTACAATATCGTGTCAGGTGTCATCAGAATGTAAAATTTTACCTATTTATAAGCCATTTAAAACTTGTAAATCGACATCAACAGGAAGATCTAAAGTGGCCTTTGCATTTTTGCTATTTTATAGGCGGTCCTAAAACTCTTTCTGTAGTGGTAAAATGAATACGGCTCACCTCTTCGAAAGACGATTCAATACGTGCTTTTTGAATTTTCAAGTATCTCTTCGGATTTGATATTAGCATCTGATTTCTTATGTTTAAAAATTTTTTTACGCAAACTTGCTTGCTGCGACTCTTTATTTTTTCCATTCTCCCGCACTAAACAACGCAACCATGGTGACGAAATTCTTAAGTTTTTGCTTTTCGGTAGAAAAGCATGCACCTTAACACAAACTGAGCAGCCCAAGGCCTTCTCTTTACAATTAACCAGCTATTATTGTTCTTAAATGTTTCACATTGTGATAAAGTCCAGCAAACAGGTAAATCGTCACTACTCACGTTTTCACTTTTACTGCCTTCTTCACTTGTCCCTGGAATATTTTCGGGTTCCTCTACTGCATGTACTATATTATCAGGTGAGTGGGGTCTCTTTTTCAACCATTTTAATAATTGACTCATTTTAAAATACCTATACCTATCTATAATTTAATCAAATTGTTAATTTTCACCTATAATTTACTTTTTACACAAGACACAATGGACGTATTAAGATCATGTAATTAATTCTATTTGTAATTCTAAATTCAAAACAAACACTTCTTGCTTAACGTTAACGACCGTTAAAAACTGAACACGTAGTACGAGCACGGTGCTCGGCTCGGGTTCGAGTGCATCCGAAGTCACGTGGTTGCCTTTCTACGTTGCCAATATTAATAATTTGATTAATTCTGAAATTTTAAATTCTAAAATATTGATTTAAGTATCTTTCTTTACGAACCGGAACGGAACAAAAAAAAAATTTACGAACCGTAACGGAATAAGATATTTCTTTACGAACCGGAACGGCGTTCCGGTCCATTTCGAGCACTGGTACTACAACAATCAAAAGAATCCCATCAACATCTGCCCCTTCTATAGTGCGAGTCACACCGAGAATGCAGTGTGGCGGGATATAGTCAATGTATTTGTAATGAGAGGCCGGCACACTGTGTTGCCAGTTGTCCGATGGCTGTGACAGGGTCGGTTCTGAAGTTATTATACAGTGCCGCCAAAAAGTTGGACACAAATGAAAAACTTTTTTATTTTTTGCGAACGATACGTAAGAGTAAACTACCCTTATTTTTGAAAAAATCGGAAAATTATAGTTGAAAAAATCACTTAAAATTCCAAATATGAATTTTCCAGACGATCAAAATATCGTTAAACAATTGTATTAATTAGAAAGTTACTTACAATGCCTTTACGTCATTTCAAACCAAGCTTATGCGGGAAGATATCTTAATGAGTTTTTAATGTAACTGAAAAGTAAACAAACAATCCCAAATTTTATACTGATTTTCAATCTTGTTTGTGTAAATAGTGTAAATATTTTATTTGTTTATAAATGTACAATTAATTCTCTGTTTATTTTTTCTTAAATTAACTTTGCCTAAAATAATTCTTGTATAATTTTGAAATTTATTGTTTATTATTATTAATTATTGAAAACATAGTAAACGTCGGGTGTAAATAGTGTAAATATTTTATTTGTTTATAAATGTACAATTAATTCTCTTTTTATTTTTTCTTAAATTAACTTTGCCTGAAATAATTCTTTTGTAATTTTGAAATTTATTGTATATTATTATTAATTATTGAAAACATTTAAACAAAAGGCACTGTTGCTTTTTTTGCAGTCAAAAATTTCTTAAAATGGCTAGGCACAAACATGAAACAGGTAGCTAAATTGTTATCTATGCCAAAAGGTAGTGCTATACGTCAAAAAGGAATTTCTAAATTTAGTGCACTGCGGAGATTTTTTTTATAACATGGAAGTGTTGACCAGTGGAGATGGCGAACTCATTCTTTGTCGCCGACCATCAGAGAAAGACTTACACTATACTTATAGTCAATTCGCACCCAGTCCGAACTGCCTACGTTTTGTGTTAAAGACTCATTTACGAGCACATGTAAATAGTTGTACTTCGACTGATACAAATTTTAACCGCAGTTTGAAATCATTAAAAATACATAGTAATGACATAGTTAATTCTGTTTTATGTGGAGTAGATACAAACTTCAGAAAAAATATCTTAGACAGTTTAAAAAATGATGAATTGTCTCGGGTGTGTAAATCCGACCAATTAATTATAGGCTTTGGATTACTGTTGTTTGAAAAGCATGGGAATAGTCAAATTGACTTAATTCGACAGTTAATGAGACAGTTGGCAAGATTGCATTTGCAACTGCAAGAGTTAAATCCTAATTTAAAATTCAATCATTTAAAAGATTTTATTAAACGCCTACATTTTGATAAAATTATTATCTGTACGGACGTTGTGTGGCGCGAATTGGAATAATATGCAAATGATATACGGAGTACCTTCGCTAGCTTCGGAAACGTGATCTAACATTTGATACATCTTTGAAATCATTTTTAGAGCTTTTAGAAATGGAATGGTCAATTCGCATATCCTCTAATGCATTAACAACAATACACAGAAGGAAAATG
This sequence comes from Vesta saturnalis, assembly GCA_036346205.1. Lineage (NCBI taxonomy): Eukaryota > Metazoa > Arthropoda > Insecta > Coleoptera > Lampyridae > Vesta > Vesta saturnalis. The sequence continues at coordinate 118,860 of JARFJB010002430.1, read as the reverse complement.
AACTCTTCAAATTTATTACCAATATAATAGTTCACCAAATTGGAGTTCGGAATGCACTGAAGAATTGCTAAATTCGTTAAGCGAGTTAGAGAAGAAACTAGCAAATAAGTTGAAATTGGTTCAGGTTGTTGGGAAAAGAGGACGAACAGTTGCTATTTTACTTAATGAAGTTATGGTTTCTGCTATTAATACTCTATTAGAAACTAGAAATGCTGTGGGAGTATCACCAAACATCAATTATTTGTTTTCTCGAATCTATTTTGAATTAAAAGATACTGAACTTGACTGGTTAGCAAGGCATTTGGGGCACGACATAAGAGTGCATGGAGACTTCTATAGACTGCATGAGTCTGCAGTAGAACTAACTAAAATTAGCCGTTTGTTAATGACCGTTGATGAACTAGCTAAATTCAAAGGAAAGAACTTGAATGACATACGTTTGGAAGGTAATAGTATTGTGGTTTTATTTATTTGCGCATACTTATATAAGTGATTACAGATTTGCCAAGTATAGAAGAAGAGGAACGCGATGTACAAAAAGGTGGAACAGAAAAAGACAAACATCAAGGAGAAAATGGAAAGGAAGTAGAAGCAAGTCTACCAATAATGGATAGTTAAATGGTAAGCAATTGCTGTTCTGCTAATTATGTGCATTTAGAGATCCGATGGTTTAGGAGAAAGAAATTTAACGATTTCAAAATACAAATTAATTATGAACTAATATCTAAAAAATTTATTTTAACTTCTTGCACTTGATTTTTTTTGTATCAATTTTTTTAATAGTTTACAAACACTATTACTTTTCAATTAAATTATCAATCATCGTTGGATTGCAACCTTTTTGTTGCATATTCAAACAAATCTAGAAATATATTATGTTTAAAGTAATTGACTTCATTACTAAATATTTGACATATTTTTATTGGTTTTGTTAACTTGCAGGTGAGTCGACATCTACAAAGAATAAAATTATGGATGAATCGTGGAAGGATATAAAATATAAAGTTAAAAATTATCTGACCAAAATCAAACGATTAACAAATAAGTAACTATTCTGTGTCCGTAAATGTAAAATATGGTAATAAATTGAGAGCTTAATAGCGGTGCTTTTGATAGAAGTATAATATTCCCACATTAACTGTAATTTTACAATTTACAATTCCTCAAAATTTCTACTGGTGATTTAGGTGTACGTAAAGGTAATACGTAGTTTACAATCTCTGAGTATGAAGGCGAAACAATTTTACAACAGTTATTTTCGATGTTATAACATTTTTTGGTCATACCTTTTCTCAACTTTTTTAAAATTCATAATGTAACTACTGAATCTAAGATCACTCGACCTATCAACGTAGCTAAACAGTAATTAAATTACACAAGGAAGTACGAGTAAAACAAAATACGTGCAAACTCGAAAATTATCAGCCGAAAGTAAGATAATCTTAAAAATTTCGTCTAATCCTATCAACCAGTTAAACTACTTAAAACCTAATTGTTTCGTAAATACAATGCATATTGATCATTTTACACACAAAATTATTTAAAATATTGGCATCCCAATAACGCCGTAAAGAAATAAAATTTAGTTCTTTTATAACAAAGCTGTGTTGTTTGGTCGTTTTACCAACGAGTTTGGTGTATAAATAAAGCTTTTAGACCTTGGTCCTTATAATGACCAACAACCAACACTGGTTTTTGGCCTTTGAAGCAAAATTGATTTTTGGGCTTGTTTGGTCCCGAATTATGACTGACGCCTTAAAACCATTATATTCAGTTTTGGCCATGGAGGCAATGCGGTTATACATTTTCCCAACAAAATTAGTATATAACCAAGGTTTTTGGGTACCATTATGATGAGTAACTCGGAAAAAACCACATTTGGTTTTTGCCCTTCGAGCCAATGCTATGTGCCGTTTTCCAAATGAATTTTGGTGTACAAATAGGTTTTTGTCATACTTGGATGGAAAATACCTTAAATCTCTAGCCCATGATGAAAATTCGTTTGATCTTGTTCTTGCAAATCTAGACAATGTATTTGGCTGTATTCTCAAGGAAATTGGCGAATAAATTTTTTGTCACCAAACGATATGTAACAGTAAAAACAACAAATTTTCTTTCCGCGTCAACGCTTTTCGCATCACATTTGATTTTTACTAACCTCGGCAAGCCATTAGACCTCTTTCCTAATGAGATTGGTTCATGCATATTGTTCTTGTGTATCTCTAGTCTCAAACGATGATCAGCACAGTAAATCAAGGCTTTTTATCTATCGATGCAATGATTTTCACAGTTTTATAAACGAGCCTAACATCGAAATTAGTGTTTAAATAATATTTTTAGATATCATTGGCCTCAAATGATGAGCAACACCCCAAAACCATACATGAAATAGCCAAAGTCAAGTAAAGCGATCTTTTCCCTTGCACTTTGACGAAGGCCCCAACGAAAATATTGTATTGTTATAGATTTAGAAAATTAGTTACAAGCTGGCCAATATTCATGGACCACAGAAGTTAGCTCTTGATCATCGAAAGAATCAATTTTTCCGGGTCCCCAACGAAATTGGCGTATCAGCGTAGGTCTTGAGCAAAGTTTATCCCAAACACTAGTCAACACTCATGGGTAACATAATTTAGCTCTTGTAATCAAGACAATCAGTTTTGCAGCGATCTCAAGGATATTGGTATAAAAATTAGGTTTAGGACAATATTTAGCCCAAATACTCGACTACACTCATGGACCACGAAATGTAGCTCTTGGTCATCGCAAGATTCCATTTTGCCGCGTCCCTAACGAAATTAGTGTATCAACATAGATTTTGGGAATAATTTAGACCAAACAATCAACACCCACGGGTAAGATAATTTAGCTCTTGGTTATCAAGTTAATCAGATTTGCCGTGATCCCTACTAAATTGTCGTACAAATATAGGTTTTGGGCAATATTCAGCCCAAATGCTCGACTACACTCATGGACCACCAAATGTAGCTTTTAGTCATCGCGAGAACCCATTTTGCCGCGGCCCTAACGAAATTGGTGTATCAGCATAGATTTTAGGCAACATTTATCCCAAACACTAATCAACACACATGGGTAGCATAATTTAGCTTTTCGTTATCAACATAATCAGTTCTGCCGTGATCCCAACCAAATTGCTGCAAAAATATAATTTTTGGGCAGTATTCAGCCCAAATACTCGACTACACCGTGGTCCACCAAATGTAGCTCTTTGTCAACGCGACAATCCATTTTGCCGCGACCCCAACGAAATTAGTGTATCAGAATAGATTTTGGGCAACATTTATCCCAAATTAAACAACACACATGGGTAACATAATTTAGCTCTTGGTTATCAACATAATCAGTTTTGCCGTGATCCCAACTAAATTGATGCAAAATATAATTATTGGGCAATATTCAGCCCAAATACTCGACTACATGGACCACCAAATGCAGCTCTTGGTCATCGCGAGAATCCATTTGCCGCTTCCCCAACGAAATTGGGTGTCAATATAGATTTTGGGCCATAATTTAGCCCAAACATTAATCAACACATATGGTAACGTAATTTAGCTCTTGCTTATCAAGACAATCAGTTTTGCTCTGATCCCAACTAAATTGCTGTAAAAATAGGTTTTGGGCAATTCAGCCCAAATACTCGACACTCATGGACCACCAAACGTAGCTCTTGGCATCGCAAGAATCCATTTTGCCGCATCCCCAACAAATTGTGTCAATATAGATTTTGGGCAATAATTTAGTAAATCATTAATCCAACACCATGGAAATAATTTAGCTCTTGGTTATCAAGACAATCAGTTTTGCCGTGATCCCAATTAAATTTTATAAATTAGACTAGTTGGCCAAACGTTCAACAACCAATACTCTACATACACAGCATCCAGGCAATAGCTCTTGGCCATTCAATACATTACCATTTGCCCATTCACCATTACACAAATTACTACATTATATAATTATGGACAATTATTACTAAATCTACCATACACTCATTAGATACATTAACTTTAGTTCTGGTCATCACAGTACATTACTACATTTACCTTATCATTACCACATTGAACTACATTACACTACATTACATATTTAGCAATTTGCCCAAACGGTATCATTACAACCATTACACATTAACGTACATCCAGCAATACAGTTAATTGCGCCCCATTACAATACATTAACTACATTATATACATCCTACATTACACTACATTACACTACATTACACTACATTACATACATTACACTACATTACACTACATTACACTACATTACACTACATTACACTACATTACGCTACATTACACTCATTACACTACATTACACTACATTACACTACATTACACTACATTACACTACATTACACTACATTACACTACATTACACTACATTACACTACATTACTACATTACACTATTACACTACATTACACTACATTACACTACACTACATTACACTACACTACATTACTCTACGTTACACTACATTACGCTGCATTACACTTTGTAACACTAAATTACACTACATTACACTACATTACACTAGATAACACTACGTTACACTACATTCACTACATTATACTACATTATACTACATTATACTACATTATACTACATTATACTACATTATACTACATTATACTACATTATACTACATTATACTACATTATACTACATTATACTACATTACCCAACTTTAAACTACATTACATTACACTACATTACACTACGTTACACTCTTCCATAAATCATTTCGCTCCCACAATTAATTACACTACTACATTATGACTACATTATAATACATACACTAGATAATACATTATCACTGTCACAGATATTACTACATTACCCATAGACTTTACACTACAAATTTTGACTACATTAGCACTAACGTATACAACATTACAATATACTACATTAGCACATTAGCATTACCCATACATTACATTACATTACAGTACATTACACTACATTACACTACATTACATCTACATTACACTACATTACACTACGTTATACTAAATTCTACTACATTACACTACATTACACTACATTACACTACATATACACTACATTACACTACATTACACTACATTACTACATTATACATTATAATACATTACACTACATTACATCTACATTACACTACATTACCCAACTTTAAACTACATTACATTACACTACATTACACTACGTTACACTACATTATAATACAATACGCTACGTTAATTACACCACATTACACTATATTATACTACATTATAATACATTACACTTACATTACACTACATTACCCTACTTTACACTACATTACACTACATCACACACATAACTCTACATTACACTACATTACTATTACACTACATTACACTACGTTACACTACATTACTAATACATTACACTACATTACACTACATTACACTACATTACACCACATAACACTACATTACACTACATACACACATCTAACTACATTACATTACATTACATTACACTACATTACACTATCGTTTTACACTACATTATACTACATTATAACTACATTACACTACATTACCTACTTACACTACATTACACCACATATACACTACATTACACTACATTACACTACATTACACTACATTACACTACATTATACTACATTATATACTACATCTACACTACATTAACTACATTACACTACATTACCCAACTTTAAACTACATTACATTACACTACATTACACTACGTTACACTACATTATAATACAATACGCTACGTTAATTACACCACATTACACTATATTATACTACATCTATAATACATTACACTTCAATAACTACATTACCCTACTTTTACACTACATTGCACTACATCACACTCGTACAATAACTACACTACATTACATTACATTACACTACATTACACTACTTACACTACATTACACTACATTATAACTACATTACCTACATTACCCTACATTACACTACAGTTATACACATAATCACTACATTACACTACATTACACTACATTACACTACATTACACTACATTACACTACATTACACTACATTATACTACATTATAATACATTACACTACATTACACTACATTACACTACATTACCCAACTTTAAACTACATTACATTACACTACATTACACTACGTTACACTACATTATAATACAATACGCTACGTTAATTACACCACATTACACTATATTATACTACATTATAATACATTACACTTCATTACTTACTACATTACCCTACTTTACTACATTACACTACATCACACCACATAACTCTACATATACACTACATTACATTACACTACATTACACTACGTTACACTACATTATAATACATTACACTACATTACCCTACATTACACTACATTACACCACATAACACTACATTACACTACATCACACACATAACTCTACATTACATTACATTACATTACACTACATTACACTACGTTACACTACATTATACTACATTATAATACATTACACTACATTACCTACATTACACTACATTACACACATACACTACATTACACTACATTACACTACATTACACTACGTTACACTACATTATACTACATTATAATACATTACACTACATTACACTACATTACACTACATTACACCTACATTACACTACATTACAACTTTAAATACATTACATTACACTACATTACACTACGTTACACTACATTATAATACAATACTACTTACATTACACTACATTACACTAATTAACTACATTACTAATACATTACACTTACATTACACTACATTACACCTACTTTTACACTACATTACCTACATTACACTATTCTACATTATATCTACATTACACTACATTACATACACTACATTACACTACATTCACACATATCTACATTACACTACATTACTAATACATTACACTATACACTACTTACCCTTTATAATACATTACTACATTACATTACATTACCTACATAACACTACATTACACTACATCACACCACATAACTCTACATTACACTACATTACATTACACTACATTACACTACATTACACTACATTATACTACATTACACTACATTGCACTACATTACATTAATTACACTACATTACACCACATCACTCCCCATTACACTACATTATACCGGACTACACAAACAAGGCATTACATTCTACTATATTACACTATGTGGCACTAGATTATGCTGCATTATACTATATTACGCTACATTACGCTACAATACACCACATTAGCCTACATTACACTACGTTGTACTACGTTACATTACATTACACTACACTATGCACCATTTCACTACATTACATTGCGTAACATCATACATTTCATCGAGTTACATTACGCTACATTTAATTACATTTCGGCCGTTATATTACCCTACTCCAGGTTAATTATTGTTTGTTGTGTTATATTACACAATATTGTATAATATTATATTTCCTTTACTGTATTACATTTTTTAGATCTTGTTAAAATTAAAATCAAATTGTAAATTGGATTTAATCCCACATACAAGAAGCCTTACAAGTATTGAATATTTTTATCACAATAATGGTGCATAAGGTGCTCACAGTCAAAATTACTATATACGCACATGCCCTGTAGCACTTTCGTTGATGCGTGTGTATGTTTTGGTTAAAATCCATTTCCAAGTAATAGTTGTTTTATAGAGGGCGCTTAATAGCAATTCAGTGAATACCTCAAAGATTGATAACTATAACTATAAGTATATTATATATTATAAAATATATTGCATATAATATATGTATTTGACATCATAAGACAACTTACCTAACTCTTAAAAACTATTATCATTTATTCATGGGGATAAGTCAAATTGTTCTGTAAGAGTTTTTTGAAATATCTCCTTGTATTGCATTTCACTCGACTATTCCAGAGTAGACTGGACTGAACTAGAGTGGATTGTTGTTGATTGGTATGAACTTGAGTGCGTTGAAATGAACTGCAGTGAACTTGATCAGACTGGGGTACTCTACTACGCTACATTATACAACATTATGATACCTTGCATTGCACTACAGTACACTTAGTACAGCTTATTATATTGCCCTACCCTACGTTTCGTTATGGTACACAATATTGTATTACATCATATCTTTTATACTGTGTTTTGTTTCTTCGACAACATATTAAATTAAAAATAGAATTGAAATTCGATGTACAAAATACTCAAATATTGAGTATTCTTTAATAAAATATACAAATTTTATAAATATAAAATAGCATGCAAAACGAAGGTGATGAACTGACGTCATTTACCTGAAATATAATCTTAATTGTGTTTGTGTCTCGTTTTAAAACAAATAACAGTAAAATATGTGTAACCCTAACAAATAGAACCTTGTTCGTATTTTTATATTAAAAAAAAATCTATTTTATGCTAAAATATGTGGTCTTTCGGACTTCTGTAAAGGTATAAATAGGTTGTTTCTACCTATAAATTCGTATTTCGTATCATCTGTTACCAAGGTAAGCCACGACTTTACTAAAAACGTTAAAGTAATGTTTTAAATTAGTGGTTCCGAAGATAATTAAAATATAAATGCTTTTCACTAGATTTTTATAATATGTTACACACGCATGAAATAAAATACTGATTCTCTTTTATTATGGTTTTCGTTGATGTATTGTGAATAAGATGAAATAAGAGCGATTAGTTTCCGCAAATTATTAATTAGGGGTTCTATTCGGGAACTGAGTTCTAGCACAGCAACTGTATAGTTTACCTTTGGCCAGCAGATTTGATAATTGGTGAGAATTCTGGATTAAGGCGTTCTTTCTATACGTGTCCTTTTTTAAGCTTGAAAATAAGTTTTGGTGAGGTCGAAATTTTTTTATTACTAAAAGTTTAGTGACTAGCTCGATTTAACAATTAATTAATAATTAACCTTTAAAATTAATTAGTAAGACTCAAGTTATACCTAAAGCTTATATAGAATGGAAAGGTGGGTTGGAAAAGTAGCAATAGTGACAGGTGTCACTGCTGGTATTGGAAAAGCAATAGCGGTTAGGCTTGTGAAAGAAGGAATGATTGTAAGTAAGAAAAGATAACGATTGTAAACATTTTTTTAAAGGTTGCAGGAATAGCTCGACGTAAAGAAAGGTTGGATCAGTTAGCTGTAAGTTTAAAAAATAATAATGGTATTCTACATCCAATTGTTGCTGATATGTCAAAAGAAAAAGATATATTAAAAGCATTTGAATACGTAATCAAAAATATAGGTGCAATTCATGTACTTGTTAATAATGCTGGTGCATGTAGACATGCACCAGTTATGAATGGACGAACAGATTACTGGCAGCAAATTTTGGATACCAATGTTTTAGGATTGTCGATTGCAACAAGAGAAGCAGTTCAAAACATGTTAGCCAACAATGTAGATGGCCATATAATTCATATTAGTAGTGTTATAATAAAAGAACCTGATGCTATGGATAGTGCGTCAAAACGAGCAGTAGCGTCACTTACGGAAAGCTTGAGGATCGAGCTAACTAGAGCAAACAGTAAAATAAAAATTTCAGTTCGGTAACTAAAATATAACATAAACACCAACAACCTTGCACTGTTTACAGAGCATTAGTCCAGGTTACGTTGATACAGAAATGGTAGATCTTTATGCCGAAACTTCTGATTCACAGCGTATTAAGGAATTGTTAGCTACTTTTAAATTAACCAATCCAAAACTTAAACCAGAGGACATCGCTGATTGTGCGATTTACATTTTGGGGACTCCGCAACATGTTCAAGTAAACAACATTTTAAAATATTCTAAGCAAAAAATTTCCGTTTTAGATTCATGACGTAATCATCAGGCCTGTTGGGGAAAAAATATAATATGGGATTCAAGGTTGCCATTTATCATTTTTTGTAACTTTAAAATTTATCACAGTTGTGAGACGATTGTGTGTTATGAAACACATAATCTGTTAATCATGTGTTTTTTAACTTCTACGTAGTCGCCCTTTAAAAGTATCGGCCGTTTTCTCTTTAATACAACAATTTGAAGCTGAACTGTGCAGTGGGAAATCGACGATGGCACTGCAAAAATCATTTTTCGTAAGCCCTGATCACAGTCAGTGTGATACTGTAAATAGCTATCTTTTTAAGAGTTAATTTTGTTTACTTAAAAATGTTTGTTCTGTATCTTATTTTGTAATGTCTAGGTATTCAAAAAAAGTTTTAAATGATCGAATTGTCAATTAAGTAAAATTCCTCAATAAACGATTATGAGTAGGCGCTCCATAACGTTGATACACAATAGGTTGATGTTGCAATAAAGGAATATCTTCCAGAAAGGTATGTAATGCGTTTTCGCAATAATTCGCACAATTCCTGCGTTTAATGTTCTAGGCAGAAAATGGGGTCTTATTATGTCATTTTCGAACAGACCAATCTACACATTTACACTCCAGCGAACTTGCCTATGAGATTCTCTGATTTGATGTGCATTTTAGTAATTCCAGCTATACAAGTTGTGCTGGTTAAACACCGCTTGTTGATTAAAATGGGCCTCATCACTCCACAATACTTGCTTAAAAAAGTCTTCATTTGTTTCTAAGCAATTTAAAAGCCATCTGCAAAAGAGTAAGCACTGTCCCCAGGATGCCATTTTTGTACCGGCTGTAAGTGATAAGGATACAGATTTCACTTTGCGGTGAATAGTACTACACTGATGGTGATGATTGGTTTCCAAGGTCCTGGTACTTATAAACGGATCTTCTTCAACGTCGTGGAGTAATTGCTCTTCCTGTTGACATGTTAGCTGTCTAGGACGACCAGCACGAATCATTCTAGGAGCCAAACATACAGTTTCAAGTAGACGAACTTCAACAGCACTTATTGTTTTATGATCAGGGTGTCGCCTAATAGGAAAACGTTGGCGGTACAGACGCTCCGCAACACAAGCATTATTTTTACAAACTCCAAGTAGTTTAATCATATCTAATTATTCATGATTGCCGTACGTTCTGAGCATTACAATAAGTATGAAAGCTTAATTGTTTACCTTTGAACGTCAGTTTAAGCTAGAAATATTTTAAAATTAAGCAGTTGTAGTCGCTTTAGATATCTCAAAGGCATTTGACCAAGTTTGGCATAAATGTTTACTAGCCAAACTCCCCTAGTTTGGGTTAAATGATACGCTCATCGACTGGGTTTATAGTTTCCTTGATAAAAGGCGAATACGTATCGTAGTTGAGGGCTGTTTTTCAAAAGAAGTTAGCATTAACGCGGGCGTGCTACAAGGATCAGTTATAGCGCCTACATTTTTCCTGCCGTACATAAACCACCTTATTTCTTCAACAACTAATCCGCTCTATTGCTTTGCTGACGACAGTATTCTTCATTGTAGTTCATCTCAGTACACTCATAATGGTAATTCACCTTCTATGTCTCAAGACATTAAAGCTAAAATAGCAAATTCAATCAACAAAGACATTCAATGTATTCTCGAATGGGGAATCAATAAACTAGTTAAATTTAATGCAAGGACAAAACAGACAAATCAAAAATCGCCGAACATGTATGGAACGAAGACCACCGCATCCAACAAGATAAGATACAGATAGTGGCAAAGGACGATAAGACAACTCGCCGGAAACTGAAAAAATCCGCATACATCGCACTAGCAGAAAATCCAATAAGCCAGGCTAGTGTGGACAATACAAGCACAATACACCTGCACAATAAGTTACGGAGCAACATGTGCAATAAACTACTGCTCAAGGAATTTTAGTGGCGGGTGGTAATGTCTTAATTTTAAACGTGAAAATGTGATCTAGTCGCCTTTTGTTTTGTACAAATTTTGTCAGATAATTCCAAAATGTAGGATAATCATGATAATCTTGTATGTACGCCCCCTGAAATACGGTCGCGAATTTGCTCACATCAAGGTTTTCCACAGGACGCATCTTGTTTTTGACACATTTTGCAAGAGTGGCATGCATGACATAATTCCGGATAATGCTTTGCCAACCTAAAAGTTTGCGAAAAATGTGCCGTGGATTAATGACTACAATGACATCAGAGGTGATACGTCGCGTTTGTTAATATGTCTATTAAAGAATCAAAATGGAAACAAATTAAAAACACTATTATTTAATGCGAATTAGATTATTTCGTGTAACAATTAAGGAACCGGATTTGTTTGATTACAGATCTGTTTATAGCAATGTGTGATAACCGGGGCACATTTACTTAAAATTATACTATTTCTCTTATCGAGCAAAACAAAATTTAATAAGAGATATACGTAAAAATAAAACTCACTGGTGAAGGAAACGACAATAGTCATTTTTAACAAGAAATCAACATGTTAAATGACTGAAGATCAGCGATCGTGATCGCATTATTAATTAAATAATTTTACACTAGTTTTCGTTACTGATTACATTATCGTCAGTTTACGTAACGTGTTTGGTTCTAATGCGAGTAAATATAAATCACATAATAAAACGAAAATTATAATTTATTGCATCACTGTGTGTTAATTTACGTTTGATATTTGTGATAAATTAACCAGATATGTACCAATCAAGAATTATCTAATGAAATGAAAACTGTTGCTTAAATAACTATACGAACCATTTATTGTTTTGAGCTAAACATGGAGAAATATGTCGGAAAAGTGGCTGTTGTTACTGGAGCAAGTTCAGGAATTGGCTATGCCATAGTCAAAAAACTTGCAGAAATGGGAATAATAGCAAGTTATTAATAAATACAAAAATATGAATGATAATATCTTCTTTTAGGTAGTGGGACTTTCCCGAAATTGTGAAACGATAAAACAATTGGCAGAAGAACTAAACCACGTTGGTGGTAAACTGTATGGTATTCCAACTGATATTATGAAAGAAGAAGATGTTTTAAAATCCTTTGATTATATCAATAAAAATTTAGGACCAATTCATATACTTGTTAACAGTGCAGGCATGAGTAGAATGGCATCATTAACTAGAGGCGAAACTACAGATTGGAAAACTATTTTGGATACTAACGTAATAGGATTATGTATTGCAACAAGAGAAACAATAAGGAATATGACAGCCAATAATATAAATGGTTATATCGTACACCTGAATAGTATTGTTGGCCATGCACCCTTAAAGAATCCTGCATATCTTTATGCAGCCTCTAAATATGCATTAACATCGCTTACAGATTCTCTCAAGCAAGAATTAAATGCTATGAATAGTAAAATAAGAATAACGGTATGCTATGTTAAACAGTTTTTTCTATTTTGCGTTTAATTCCTCCATTCCAATTTGTTTTTATTTGGTGGGCTCTAGAACTTTAATGTGCTAGTGCTGATAACGCCTCAGTGAGTTGTGCAATTTGCAACACTCACATCTAATACTTTAGCCATGTTGCGAGTTTGTCTTCTGTATTGCTTTATTATTATCAAAGATATTTAAATTACATATACGTCATAAAGCATAATGTAGTAAAATAGTGCGCTTCTTATCGTTTCCATACAATTAAATACCACTACAGTAAAATAAGTCTAACGCATACCCTAATAAAAGACAAGAACAATAGTAAACTAATTTAAAATACTTAGATTTAGGGTTTTTAAATGGTGTATTTTTATATTCATATTTTATATAAATCTATACGTTTCGATAGCAATTACAGTTATAGTCCTCAGTAAGTGAAAATATCTCTAAGAATTGCTTCCGACGTTAGAACATATTTATAAAATATGGCAAAGATTAAAACAAACATAAGCCTGCTATTAATATAAAAATTTGATAAACGTATAAAGTCAACTATGCAATCTAATTTTAGTAAGTAATAACTAGATAAAATTAATTAAGGACACAAATATAAAATACAAAAGAGGTGACTGTGCATGGCAGATTCGTATATAAGTAGTAAGTTTTTGAACATTCTTTCAAATTTGAAGGGTGGTCCAACTTTTATTTTTGATATTACATGCGATTTTAGGTTTAAGTATAACATTGTGTTGTATATTGTCTTATACTATATTTTTCCTTGACTGCAAATTCAAAATTTAAGCTAACTTTTACCTTTGTTACTATGTTTGATCTTAATTGCAATTAATTAATTTTTAAGTTGTCACGGTTCGCGACAATAATAAAACAGATTTGATAGATAAATATTAAATTAAGTAACAAAGAACTCACTATTACTCGGAAACCTAAATTAAAAATAATTGAAGCATTTGGTCGCAAATAAATAACAGCAAGTGTGACTGTCTATATTTCTACGTCTTACTTCCATACGTGTCGTCGCAGTAGGCAAATAACTGTCCGGTGGTAGTAGGACGACATCGTTAGTGGGGAATGCTACATCGTCCAGAGCACGATTTGGTCAGTAATCGGTCTGCTCGTTATGGTATTACTCAAGAGAACAACACAATTGCCTCGGATGGACCTGGAAACAAGGGGCGGCCAAGGTCAAAAGAGACAGGCGCCGTTGTATACGACTGTGCAAGGAATGAATGGCGATCCGGTACGTGGAATGTTAGAGGTATGCATGGTAAACAATGTGAAAGCGCGAATTTAATGTACGAAAGGCACCTTGATATTCTGTGTGTATCTGAGAGAAACAGTAAGCACTGATATCTCCCCGGGTAATGTGGGTTAGAATGAAATTGAAGCTTCGAAGAATATTTCTTGTTGCATGCTATGCACCGGTGAATGGAGGAAGAGACCAGGAGTGTCAGAATTTCTGGAATGAAGCAGAGAACGTGTTGAACGTGATGAGATATGAACGGATGGGTGGGTGTACAGATAGAACATATATCTGTAAGGAGGGAAGCCTGTTTATATCTAATATATAGTTTGAACATAAAAATGTGCATATGTATACATGGCAAAAAGGTAAATCTAAACGTATGATAGAATTGATAGTGTATTATGAACGACTTAGAAACCTGGTGAAAGACACAAAAGTAATGAGCGGATCGGTGTGTGGATCGGACCACTTTTTGGTTGTATCGAGAGTGTGTTTAGGGCAAAAGTGGGTCTGCAGAATGAAAACAAACGTAGTACGAACGTCCAGAATTAGGGTAGACAAACTAGTGAATAATGGTGCGAGAATTAAATACGCAGATACTGTGAGTAAAGTATGAAAATGTAAACTTTCACCATTATCACACACAATAACATAAAATACTTACAGATGCTGTAAACAATTTTGTCAAAGTTGAAAGATTAAAACATAAACTCCAGCCTGCTATTAATATTTCCGTTTGAGAAACGTATAAAGCCAACTATAGAATTAAATTTTAGTAAGGAATAACTAGGTCATTAAAAATTAAATATTATTAAACTGTCTTAAAGATGACAAACCAGAACACCCTTTAACGGCGAAGGCTAACAGTGAAAAATGTCAGCCAAAAAATACATTTAACAAAATTTAATCAAGTTATGATGTAAGTGTAAAGTTAAGAAAAACTTCAATTTCAAAATGATAGAAGCATTCACAAATATAAACATGACATCAAATAAAATAGTTTAGTTAAATCTAACAAAAAGGTATCTTTGTCTATAATTGCAAGTGTTATTAACAATGAAAAGCATAATGCAGAACGTTTTTTGTAATTTTTTAATTTTAATCTTAATTTCAACTACTTATGTTAAATTATAGTGCTATGGTAATTTAACATATAATTGGTAAAGCATTTGCTTCAAGGTCTAGGAAAACACAGCAAAAAACCTAGACATCCCAAAAGTCAAAATTTAAATTAAAATCAAGGCGTATCATAATGCCTTTTTAAATCATAAGATGCCAAAACCTATTTAAATGGAGATTTTCTTCTTGTGTATCAAAATTATTAGGGTGTTTATATATTTCAATAGCTTCACGTTGTAAACGAACATAATAATGAGTTTGTCTTGACAACATTTCCATATGGTCAAATTGAATGTCATGATTTAGATTATTCAAGGCATGGTTAGCCACTGCAGACTTCTCTGCTTGACCTAAACTACAAAACTCATGTGTTGTTTACATCTTGTATCAAAGCTACGTTTTGTGGTTCCAATGTATACTTTTCCATGTGAACAAGATAATTTATGCACTCCGGAAGATGATAATGGGTTTGAAACATCTTTAGGTGATCTTAAATGTTATTTAATTTTTCTTGTTGGTTTAAAAATAGTCCCAATGTTATATTTAATTAGGATTTTTACAATTCTATCTGTAACATTAGCTATAAAAGGAAGAAAAGCAGTACCAACATTAAAACTTGTTTTTCTTTAAGGTTACGTCTGGAAGGTGTAATAACATTATTAATTTCTGTAAGTGAATATCCATTATCTTGTAAGGATTTTGTTAAGTAATACTTATATTCATCCTTATAAAATTCCGGGTCAAAAATTCGTTTTGCTCGATCTACTAAAGATTTAATTAGACCAATTTTTTGACGTGGATGGTGGTTGGATAATTTATGACTGTATCTATCAGTGTGTATCTCGGCTTTCTGTAAACCTTAAAAGATAATGAATTATTATTTTTAGATTTCAAGAAATGGTAAACTTCCATTAGTTTCTTTTTCCATGGTAAACTGAATACTAGGATGTATACCATTTATAAAAACCAAAATCTCATGCAGTGCCTCTTCTCCATGTCTCCAAATAACAAATGTGTCATCTACATATTTATACCAAACTGAAGGCTTTTTAGGTGTATTTTGTAACGCTAATGTTTCAAATTTTTCTATGTAAAAATTAGCTATAACAGGACTAAGGGGACTACCCATTGCTACACCATCAATCTATTCATAAAATTTACTATTCCACTGAAAATGAGTTGTAGTAAGACAGTGCTGAGAAAGAGTGGTTATGTCCTTTGGAAAAAGATGATCAATGTATTCAATAGTTTCTTTTAGACACACTTTTGTAAAAAGTGAAACAGTATCAAACCTGAGCATTATATCACCCTCTTCAATTTTTAAACTTTTTCAACAATTTTAATTTAATGTCTCAAATTTCATTATAGTAAATTTAAAAACTCAGGCACTCTTAAAAAATTTAAACAAAGCGAAAATGGCTTCTACTTCAATACGTAGTTCAAGTAATGAATGAAGGACGCTCAAAGTATCCCTGCGCAATGACCAAAAATAACTCGAAGCGCTGAACGGGATGTGCAGAAGTATAATACTTAAAATAATTTATTTATGCAACTAACGCTATACGATATGCACTTAAGTTGCCAATATGAACGTAAATTTTAAACATACATAAAATGATTTGTTACAACAAATCGTGGCCTAAAACAGAGCGCTGCAGGAGTCATGAACATGAGCAAAGAAATAGTATGGGACGATTGTGAAGTGAGGAAATGCTGGCAAGAATATTTCGGAAAGCTATACAGCAGTGAGAAAAATAAGCCTGAAGGGTTAAAGAAGAGGGAATGGTGAATGAAGCTGGGAAGGATATTGGATAAGTGAGATAGAGAAAATGGTAGGAAGGTTGAAAGACGGAGCACGTAGATGAAATCACTGGTGAAATGCTAAAGTATGGAGGTGTAAAGCTTTTACGCAGATTGTGTGAATTATTCAATGTATGCCTTAATGGTAGAAAAGTGCCGAGGGATTGGAAGAGCGCGATCATTGTACCACTATATAAGGGTAAGGGGAACAAGAGTGATTGGAAGAACTACAGATGAATAGGATTGTTCAGCGTGCCTGGTAAAGTATTTGGAAGAATACTGATTGATAGACTACGAGAAACTACATAAACTATGATTTGGGATGTGCAGGGTGGGTTCATGCCAGAGAGAGTATGTATCGATCAGATGGTTGCTCTCCATCAGGTAATCGAAAAGTGTTTAAGCATAAAAAGGAAGCTGTATTGTGCGTTTGTAGATCTGGAGGGAGCATACGACAAAGTGAATAGGGGGAAGGTGTGGGAAATAAATATGACGTAAATAAAGGTCTAATAAAAGAAAAAGGGCAGTATACAACGGTAGTCGGCCATGTGTTAAAGTGAGAGGAAGTGAGAGTGAATACTTTAATATTGGTGGTTGTTCAATATATACATGGATAAATGTGTTAGACAAACATGTACCGAAATGGTGTAATGATTGGTGACGCAAATGTACGACTTTTGGTATATGCAGATGGCACAATCTTATTAAGTGACAGTACGGTTGAGCCACAAAGTGCTCTGAAGTTTGGTACAGTTTGTGAGAGCATGGACCTAAAGTTAAACGTGAACAAAACTTAAGATTTTGGTGTTCAATCGGGAAGGTGGGAAGGAGAGTAGAAAATTAGTCTTCAAGATGAAATTGTGGAGCAAGTGGACGAGCTGGGTAGAATGTTTACCGCAAATGGTACAATTGAGGACGAAATTGGACAAAGGGTCAATGCTGGAAGAAAAGTGATTGGAAGTATGTGGACCATAATAAGACACGAAAGCATGAACCTAGCTGCGAAACGAGCAATTTATAATGGCGTGCTTGTCCCGTCAGTACTGTATGGAAGTGAGACATGGGTATGACAAAAAAGCACGAAATAAAAGTAAATACTGTTCGTATAAGATTGTTGAGAATGGCATGTGGTAAAACAAGAAGGGACAAGATAAGGAATGAGTGTATAATTACGGAGTGTGGCGAGGAAAGGACGATGATGGATATATACACAAGTAGTGCATTACACTGGTTTGGTCACATTGAGAGAATGAACAATGCAAGATTAATGAAGAAAATATATGTGGGTGAGGTTAGATGTAAGGCTTTGCCTGCTAGGCCGCGTAAGACTTGGCTGAATGTAGTAGACTGTATGATAAAGGAAAGAAAAATAAGTAGTTTTAAAAATAAAGGGCATGTCAGTGACAATGTATGAATCTGCGGAGATAGGAAGGCATGGAGAAATATTGTGAATGAAAAATAAATGAGGGGCAGGGATTATTTTGCCTACCCCGCAAGGGAATGGCGTGAGGGTTAGGTTAAGTTAATAAAATTAAAATTATTGAACTGCCTTGAAAATGACAAATCAACGACCTCTAACGGTCGAAGACTAACAATGAAAAACTTCATAATCAAACAAATTTAAATTATTGAACTGCCTTGAAGATGACAAATCAACAACCTCTAACGGTCGAAGACTAACAGTGAAAAACTTCATAATCAAACAAATTTAAATTTTTTATTTAATCAAATTATGATGTAAGTGTAACGTTGTGAAAACTTTAATTGAAGTTGTTAGGTTTATATATTTCAGTAGCTTCACGTTGTAAATAAACACAATAATGAGTTTGTCTCGACAATATTTCCATATTATCCAATTGAATGTCATGATTTAAATTATTAATATAAGCATGATCGGCTACCGTAGATTCCTTTGGTTGACCTAATCTACAAAATTTCATGTTTTTACGAGTTGTATCAATTCTAAGTTTTGTGGTTCCAATGCATATTTTTCAACAAAAACAAGATAACTTGTGCACTTCGGAAGATGATAATATGATAATGTGTTTTAGGTGCGCTTAATATCCTTTCACTTTTCTTGTAGGTTTAGAAACAGTACTCATGTCATAAGTAATGTAACATTAGTTAACAAAGGAAGAAAAGTAGGACCAACATTAATTTATGGTTGTCTAGGAGGTGTAATAACATATTTAATATCATTAAGTAAGTATACATTAGCTTGTAGGGATTTAATTGCTATCGAAACGTATAGATTCATATAACACATAAATATAAAAATACACCATTTAAAAATACAAAAGCTAATTATTTTAATTATGTGTATTAATAATAAAATTTTATATTCTGTCCCGTCTACGTCTACGATTATATCTAAGTCTGTTCCCTCTCTCTCCCTTTGTGTGTGTGTGTGTGTGTGTGTGTGTGTGTGTGTGCGTGTGCGTGTGCGTGTGCGTGTGCGTGTGCGTGTGCGCGTGCGAGTGGTGTGTGTGTGCGTGCGCGTGCGGGTGCGTGTGCGTGCCTACGCGCGTGCGTGCGTGCGCGTAGGTGTGCGTACGTGTGTGCGTGGGTGCGTATGTGTGTGTGTGTGTGTGTGTGTGTGTGTGTGTGTGTGTGTGTGTGTGTGTGTGTGTGTGTGTGTGCGTTGTGTGCGTGTGAGTGTTTTGTGCACTAAAGAGTGTTCACAAATGAAGGTACGTTATAGAGCGCCATAAGATACATTTTGTTTTGTACCATTAACTTAATGATAAAATCGAAGAAACCTTTATTAAACACAACTAATTTGAGGTAGATTTTCTTATTGAAAGGTTTAAATAGTGTAATAAATAAACTGTGTTAATTAATAAAAAAGCTAATGTGTATATAAAACTTTGAGTTGAATATGTTAATGGTTTTCATGTTTGACAAATGATCAATAGTATAGTTTTTAAAATTAATGATTTTCAATTTGGGCTCAGCGCTTATATTTATATTACACGTATCTTTGTCGTTCTAACACATAGCATTTCTGTAAGAAAGTTTTTGTTGCCGCGACCGGTGGGTTACGAATCGTCGTTATGGGCATTGTAATTGAGTTATACCTACAACAAAAAGAAATGGGGCTAGGTACCAGCACAATAAAAATAATGTCACTTAAAATGGTTAAATAATGACACTCAAATTGCTACATTTATTTTTAAAAACATACAAATACATTTGTAACTGTATATTAAATGGTTTATAATTCTATCAATTACATTATTATCTACCAACGGCTTACCTTTACTTATATTAAACTCATTAAGGTATCATTTTTACATATAAGTGCAAAGAAATTATTGGATAATTTTATAAAGGCGGACTGCGCACGAATGCTTTTGTGAGATTTATCAAGCACAAACGTTGGACATTTTTGAGAAGTTATGCAATAATTTCCTTCGCACTAGTAGTATTCAATTAGAGAATTGCATTTCAAGAAATTAGAAATTCTTAATTTGGAATTTAATTCGCAAGAATTATGATTATCAATAGAAAGTAATTAAATTCTTACATCTTAAGTTTACTAAAATCACATTTGTGCTCGTAAATGTGTTATTAATTATAGGTTTATTATTATAAAATACAAAGTATCTAATAAGATATAATAATCTTTAATAACGTAATTTTAACCTTATTGAAAGAGAATTAGTGGAAGAATATCTATTTAACGTAATTTAATTTTATTTAGTTGCGGCTGTACGTTTGTGTTTTCATTGTCAAAATGCTCGGAAAATGTTTGAACGGACGTTGCCAACAGATTGTGTTTAATATGTACGAGTATATATAAGTTTGGTTCACCAAACAGTATCTAAAATGCAAAATAATAATATCTGAGTAGTGGTCTCGCGAAAAATCCCTTGATGTAACGGTAGAACCATTAATAATTTCAGTAAGTGATGGTGATTCAGAAGACGTGTATGAAAAATGTTAATGTAAAATAAAACTTATTTTTGTTTATGTGCGGGGTGGCCAACTAAGAATGCGAGGTAATGTATCTGGGAAACTATACATCGTAGAGGCTTGCGGAGAAAAAAGTTATTACTAAAATGGCCAATACAAAAACCTGGAAAATATTTTCATGTTCCTGAAATAGCCACTAGAGGGCGTAACTGCAATCTTGAATCTAAAAAAGTGATGTGAATTCTGCTATATTAACCTAATAAAAAAATAAGTGATCTTTGAAGTCGAGGATAATCTGAACTTTTTTTGTTTGGCACTTTTTGGCGTATCTATAAAAATGAAGTGGTGGGGGGTATTCAAAGGTTTCCTTAAAGCAACCCACGTATCTTCGGAACGGATAATCCGATTTTGACAAACTTAGGCGCGTTGAAAAGAGCTTTTCTTGGGCTACAAATGTTAAAATAATTGAAGTTTTTTTAGTTTCACATGTCGTCGCTAGAGGGCATTGTTCGACATTCCGACAGAAACGGTTAATTTTCGCAAAAAAAATTAAATGCATTGGTATGACTTTTTTTCATGAACAAGTAGCTAAATGATGCATAAACAAGCTCGCGAAAACCGCATCTCGATATCTTCTTCCTAACCTAAAATATCGGCCAAAGAAGTCTATACGAAAATCCCTTAAATTTTTTTTTAACTATATATTTCTGGAATTGTTTCTATTATGTAAGTTGTGGCCTTAAAAAGGACCGATTTAAAGGAGGAAGGTTTTTAATACCCCCGTAAATGCTTGAAATACTGACCATCATAATCTATGCATTGCTGAAGCCTCTCATGGCTAGACAAAACTTCAGCTTCAATTTCGGCTCTCGGTATGTTACGTATTGCTTTATGAATTCGGTTTTTCATATCAGAAACAGACTTCCTCTTCCAATCCATCGCTGTTGAAATACTGCATTAATATGCTCTCGCACATTAATAGCAAAATATGCTGGGCAACCATCCAACAGCAAAAACAATTTTTGCCTTGATTCCAGAGGCACATATTCCAACAACAATTCGTGGGCCCATCGACATTACCAAGCACTAGTGGTTAGACATAAATTATCCAATCATTTCCTTGGTATTATATATGAAAATGATAATTGAACTTAATATAAGTAAGAATAAGCAGTTGGTAGGCCATAATGTACTTGATAGAATAATAAATCATTTAATATAAAGTTGTAAATATGTTTGTATCGTTTTAAAAATATACATAGCAGTTTGACTGTCAATACTTAACCATTTTAAGTGGAATTATGTTCATTGCAGTCATCATGACTTACCAGGTCCTATCTCTTTTTGTTGCAGGTATAACTCAATTACAGTCGCCATAACGAAGTGTCTTTCTTAATTCACCGCCCTCGGTGACAAAAACTGGATAATTACAACTTTTTAGCTTAAATACAGTGTATTAGAACGACAAAGATACATACTTTGCTGTCCAATATACATATAAGCGCTACTCCCAAATTGAAAATATTTTTTTTTAAACCGATAGCCATTTGCTGATGTGCTTAAAATTTATGCGTCATTTTGTATAATAATTTAAACGTAATGCGTTACTCTACTTAAAAACAATTAAATTATATCATGGAAGGGGAGAAAATCTGGTCAGGTTTATTCTTCTTCACAATCAAAAAATTTTTAAACGGGAATTTGTATATTTTAGAAATTTCTTAAGTGTAAGTAAGATACAAGACTTATTTTATTTATACATTTGTGATAAGGGATTATCACACTCGTCTAGTGGGATAAAAGTATGTGTTGCAGAACTTTTATTTAATAATTTAGTATTCATGATTATATTCCAGAGTATAAGTCCTGGCTTAGTAGATACGCCAATGTTTGAAAAATCTGTAAAGGGCACTAATGATTGGTCACAGGAGTTCATCGATTTCTTCAAACTTAAACCTGCATTACACGTTGATGATATTGTTGATGCATTGCTTTATGTTCTTTCATCCCCTGCGCATGTACAAGTAAGTTTTTATTTATCATTCAGCTTAACAGTTATTTTATTTATTCGGAACCTTTTGCAGCTAAATTACGCTTCGTACCAAAAAATTTCGTAAAACACGCACACACACATACACACACACACAGATAGACAGACAGACACACACACACACACACACACAGACACACAGGCACACAGACACACAGACACACAGACACACAAACACTCAGACACACAGACACACAGACACACAGAGACACACACACAGACACACACACAGACACACACAGACACCCAGACACACAGACACACAGGCGCACAGATACACACACAGACACACGGACACACGGACACACGGACACGCGGACACACGGACACACGGACACACACACACAGACACACAGACACACAGACACACAGACATACAGACACACAGAAACACAGAAACACAGACACACAGACACACAAACACACAGGCACACAGGCACACAGACACACAGACACACCGACATACAGACACACGGACACAGACACACAGGCACCCAGACACACAGACACACGGACACAGACACACACACACAGCACACAGACACACAGACACACAGGACACAGACACACAGACACACGACACTCAGCACACAGACACACACACACACACACACACAACACACACACGACACACACACAGACACCAGACACACAGACACACACAAGATACACACACACAGACACGAGGACACGGACACACGGAAATCAACGACACAAAGACACTACGACACGCACACACAGAACACAGAACATCGACACAAATACAGACATATCGTAAACACAGAAACACAGACACAAACACAAACACACAGGCTAACAGGAAATGACACACAGACACACCGACATACAGACACACGGACAACAACACACAGGACCAGACACACAGATTTACACGGACACATGATCACACAGATTCAAATTCATTTGGCATCACAGAATTTTCACACGACCACATGATCACAGACACACATTGACAACACGCACACGTACACACAACACACACACACACACACACACACCACATGCAAAAACATGACACAGATGTTCCATTAAAATTTCTACACCTTAATGTACTTATGGTTAGCAATAATGAATTAACGTTAAACAATAAACTATCTTTATGTTTACATTTCAAGGAAAAAATTAAATTCTGACATAAAACATTAATATGATTCTTTTTAGGTACATGACATCATTATGCGGCCCCTTGGAGAAGACATTTAGAGAAATAAGCTTTAGCTTAACATAAATATTGTGTAAACAAAACCTGAATAATTGCAACAAAAAAACAAATATTTTTGAATGATGTAGCTC
Source organism: Vesta saturnalis (assembly GCA_036346205.1). Classification (NCBI taxonomy): domain Eukaryota; kingdom Metazoa; phylum Arthropoda; class Insecta; order Coleoptera; family Lampyridae; genus Vesta; species Vesta saturnalis. Next base: position 94,131 of record JARFJB010002430.1, on the reverse strand, counting down.
TAAATAAAGATTTTAAGCACAAATTGATTGTCAAAAAATATTTCTAAATTTAATTTTTCGATTACAGAAAATTTTATTCGCAACACGTATGCTGCTACATTTTTGGTGCTCGACCCTAGATTTGATCTCTCGGATAACGCCTCGGGTTAAAATGAAAGGCCTCGCACCAATAAATATGTAAACAGCGCACTAGTTGCAATAATAACTAATCTGCTACTGTTGGTTTGCCATTCAAAATTATTTATTTACACTTTTGACCGGTGATATCGTCTTTGGACTGGTATCATGATTTATGGCAGTTTAAAATCAGACCAAGCAGTCATATCTCCTTTCAGCTAGTTTTTTGTATTTCAGGTAATAACAAAGCTATTACCAACGTTTACTCAAAAATTTTAAACAGACCAATTGTCAGAACATCACAAACGGGAGCTGTTTCTATAGTTAAGACCTAGCTACTTTTAGTTTCTCGCGGACCCAGATGTCATACGTGTACAATAGCGTGGGAGTTAAATTGTGCGATTTTCAATTCTCGAAACCATAATGTTACTAAATTCTGAACTTTTTTCCTTCCAGGAAAAGGATTATGTAATTTCTTTTCAGCATTTGGCTAACCTCAGCTGGTTTAAGGTTAGATTCTGTAATCACCTCATGGTTGAACAAAACAACCAAACAACATAGTCCTCCAGTTCGATAATTAATTTATCGAAAAGTGATTGGCATTACGCGTCGTACCAAAAAATTGCGTAGAACACGCACACACACACACACACACACACGCACACACAGACAGACACACAGACACACAGACACACAGACACACAGACACACAGACACACAGACACACAGACACACATACACACAGACACACAGACACACAGACACACAGACACACAGGCACACAGGCACACAGACACACAGACACACAGACACACGGACACACGGACTCACGGGCACACGGACACACGGACACACGGACACACGGACACAGACACACAAACACACAGACACACAAACACACAAACACACAGACACACAGACACACAGACACAGACACGCAGACACACAGACACACACACACACAGACACACAGACACACACACACAGACACAGACACACACACACAGACACACAGACACACAGACACACAGAAACACAGACACACAGACACGCAGGCACACAGACACACAGCCACACAGACACACAGACACACAGACACACAGACACTCAGACACACAGACACTCAGACACACAGACACACAGACACACAGACATACAGACACACAGGCACACAGGCACACAGACACACAGACACACAGACACACGGACACACGGACTCACGGGCACACGGACACACGGACACACGGACAACGACACAGACACACAACACACAGACACACAAACACACAAACACACAGACACACAGACACACAGACACACAGACACACAGACACACACACACACACATACACACAGACACACAGACAAAAACAGACACACACACACAGACACACAGACACACAGATACACAGACACACAGACACACAGACACGCAGGCACACAGACACACTGACACACCGACACACAGACACACGGACACAGACACACAGGCACCCAAACACAGACACACAGAGACACAGACACACAGACACACAGACTCACAGACACACAGACACACAGACACACAGACACACAGAAACACAGACACACAGACATACAGACACACAGACACGCAGGCACACAGACACACGGACACACAGACACACAGACACGCAGGCACACAAACACACCGACTCACAGACACACAGAGACACAGACACACGGACACAGACAGTCTTCCAGTTCGATAATTAATTTATCGGAAAGTGATTGGAAACAGAAAATGGGATGTACCGCTTGATGCTAATATGGCTCTTGAGCAAATTTTGTGGTTTAGAATGTAGAATTTTTAATAGTGGCTAACTAGAAAAAAAATTCCTTCCAAGTATGCCCACTTCTATAAAAATGTTGATAGTCCAATTTTATATCCTATTTAATTAATTTTTAAAGCTCATTTGGTTCAGTATTAAACATTTTTCAAAAAATACGTTTAGATACTTTTCTATAAAATTGATCGTTATTCAGATATTGAAAAGGTTGAAACGATCACTTAACACATTAGAACTTCTTTGCCGCCAAACTACACGTTGTATCAAACAACTGCATAGAACATAATTAATGTATAATCTTGAGTTGCATATGTAGGTAATTTTGTCTTTTTCAAATATGCAGCTGTTTCAGAAATATTTAATACAATCAAAAACTGCGCCTAATAAACCCCCTCACCTCCGATGGATGATCTAACCAGCTCCACAACAAATGAGCTTAATCTTAAATACGAAACTTCAAGCACGTACGTGTAATTGGTCTGTCGTTATCGTGGATACTGACATACATGCACACACACGCGTACGCACACACAGACGCGTACGCACACACACACACACACACACACACGCGCACATACGTACACACAGGATTATCAGCACGCTTAAAATCCTTTGGTACATGCTTCATTTCTGTTTCTTTTTGGGTCAGTTTCTTTCAATGGATGTGCCATAGCTGACATTTCAGCAAAGAAGTTTCAAATAAAAGTTGCACCGTATCACGTCCTTTGCATTTTAGATTTGTTTTGAAAGATGATGGATTTCTGATACACCGTGGATGAACATCAACTTTGTTACTTTTAATACCTTATACATTATTGCATTTTCGTATTTCTCATTAGTTTTAGGTGTCGTTTTGATAGCCTAAATTTGGGTTATGTCTTATTATTTTAAAGTTAGTAAGAACTTTCCAAAATTTAAGTTTTTAGTCACGACCAACCTGGTCTTTTTAATAGAATGGTATGTACACCACTGGATGTGGAATTAACTTACCATTTGATTTTGCTGAGATTAGTTTTAAAAGTTCGGAGATATTATTCCCTATTTTCTAATCTTTTAGCGAAAACCACCTTCCTCTGACACTATTGACGACACGTCAACGTATGTATAAATAAAGTTTTTGATATCAATTTAGGATTTCAAAATTTGGGTATAGGGAATGCGTGAACACATTTTTTTTAAATCACTGAATAAAAATTGATATTTAACAAAATTGTGAAAATATATAATATAATAAAAGCTTTCTTACTCTTCAGAAGTCAGAACGCCATGACAAGACCACCACCCGACCGGTTCCGTTTTTATTGCGACTCAACACGAGCGGGTAGACCTGTCATGGAATATCACAGAATAAAATTGAAAACTAATTTAAATACTTAAAGTATTATATTATATCTTATACACAAAATACACCAGAAAACAAAAAAATTAGAAACAACGAGCGCGTTTCAGTAGGTAAGCTGTCACAATTTTTGTTTGAGTTGGTAACCCTGAATGATATATATATATATATATATATATATATATATATATATATATATATATATATATATATATGTATGTATGTAGCTAGTTGCATAAAAACATGCATTCAATTATTTTAATTAGAACTCGTACGCATGGTGTTCGCACATCAGTTTCAGCGATGTTCATGCGCAAATACTACTATAGCGATTCTTGTTGATGAGGTTTCGAAGGTGGATGTAGCATCCATGTTGCCTTGTTAAATTTTTTTATTGAAAGAGGTATTCTAAAACACTTTAATCTTGCAAATTAAGTCATTTGAGAATTATAAAGCATACAAATCCAGATTTATTTCAACCTGAAGTACTATTACGCATCAATTTTTCAAAATCTCTGACGCAGCACGCATCCATTTCGCCATCTACAGTGTGTCCAAGAAAAAGATATTCTGTTTCCATTAATTACTGACAACATTTATAGCTTTAAGTATTTTTGTTTATAATTAATTATAGGTTGTATAATAAACTTTGTTATTGTAGAAATTTTCTTATAACTTTGATTGTATAACGGTTTACCTGTTTATTCCATATTTAAAACAAGTTGGCGTCCGAGTATTTAACAATTATTTTCAGGAAGAAGTAACCTCGATTCTAAAGCGAACATGTAAGGTAAATGTAAATATTTTTTGGTTAATAAGACAAATCGGTAATTTTAAGAACCTGGACCACTTTAATCTGCGACTGAGCAAAAGCCACCAAATCTTCTATTTGTTATTCAAACTGTTACGTAGCTAAAATTTGAAGCCATGGGTGTAGAATTATATGAATAGAACTAAAGGATCTGTACACTGACTTACAGGTTTTACAAAAGAAGGAAATAAACTATTTTACTGTAACTTGGAAAACAAATAATAAACAAGCTGTAAGAATGGAGTTAAACTACGTTTATTATACAAACTAACTAAAGTTACGAATAACAATACCTCATGAAATAGAAAAATATTATATTTTTGAAACACAATAATCGTTTCAAAGATAATAAACGAAGTCCTCTTAGGAAGAAGCTACGAAAAGTTTATTTATGAAATAGTTATATGAATAAAAATGTATTCTCCTTACTGATTGGAGCAACTTAAGCTATTGTGATACTTTGAATTGCACAAAATATCAGATGCTTTACACTTACATCTAAGAGTTTCACACTCACTTTTGCAAGAACAACGGGCATAACCTTGACCTCCGGTAAATGACTGCTACGTTGATGCTTTCCTTAGTGTAATGTATTTTTCTGGTACCGAATCTATATTTATCAACTTTTCTTGAAGAACAGTGAATTCATTTCTAGCATACAGTTGCTTTAAGATTCCACGTTCCGTTCCAAGCTTATAAAAGCCATATTCTATATTCAGCCTCTGTCAACGTCTGGTGCGCGGACTCGAACAAGATCTCCAACGCATGCCGCAGGAAATTCTTTTGAGAACGTTTTAGCATTTTTCCACTTTGCAAGATTAGACTTTCATGTGCTGAAGACCTCTTTTTCCTATTCCTTCCTGATTGACACTGAGAATTGCGCATTCTTCTTCACATGCATGAGAAATATTGTCTTCGATTGATTGTGGTTCAATATTCTTGACAGTTTCCTCCGTCATTTCTGTATCTTGATTTTTATTTTGGAATTGATTGTCCTGATTTGGACCCTCTCCCGATTTATCTGCTAAAGAATTTTCCATTTCTTCACATCCTTGAAGGTCTTCCGTTGCAATTCTGCATAACTGTGAAGTGCTGAGCCCCACTTTGGCTTTGCAGCCAAACATCGCTTCGTATGGAGACTGTTTTATCCCTTGATGGTAAGAGCGATTTTTCATAAACTGTATGAATCGAAGACCTTCAGCCCAGTGCTCTGTTTTTTTTGTTTGAATCCAAGTAGTAAGCATGTTTTGGACGCCTTGGTTCGCGCGCTCAACAGATCTCTGACTTTGGCTATGCCGGGGTTTCCCGTGCACTATTTTCAATTCAGGCCACATTACTGTTAGTTCATTAATAATTTTACTCGCGAATTCTCGTCCGTTGTCGGACTCGAGTACGCTTGGTGCTCCTATTGTAGTGAAAATGTCCAATAAATTAAGAACTACTTCTGCAGTTTTAGTTTTTAGAGCTCGTAAAAAAATAAACTTCGTTAATATGTGATCTTGGCAGTTCATTATGTACTTGAAGCCTCCATAATCGTTGCTTTGCATGTCTATAAAATCTACTTGACAGCGTGAATTAAATTCTTTAAAATTAAAGGTTTGACTACTAATCCTTTCTTAGGCAACGAATACTTTAATTGGCACTGTTTACGTATTTTGTAATTAATTCTTTAGTAATATTTTTGTACTTACGATGAAGTTCCACCTCCATTTTTGTGCGACAACCCTGACCAATATTTATATGCGTCTCATGAATAACGCACAAATAACACCCTTCTTTCAACAGCACTGCCTCTGCCAATTACTAAAATTATGTCAAACCTTTTCAATCTTCGATAATCTGTCAGATAATTATTAAACTTTTCTCGCATATGACAAACACTTGTACTCGCACTACGTTCACCGATTCAGCCATTGTCTATCACGCGTCTCAAAATTCAACTTACTATTACGCAGAAGTTAACCTCACGGCTGATGACATCGCACTGAGACATTTACGGATTGTGCAACATTCATTTGTGGGTTAAACAAATAAGCATGTAACAACCCATTTTGAGTTGTATTCAAATATACCATAATTGATGTCTTCGTTCATTCAGTTGTAAATATAAGAAAAAAATTTAATTATTTTTGCATTATAGCTATGAGGTAGGCAACTTAATTTGCATTTTGGTGTAACTTAAGTGCATATCTTCTTAAGGGTATATATTTCTTAATGGTTTATACTCCCACTTTATATTATTTTTCTGCTCAAATATTTTCGCGCAATACGTCATCGCTGACTTAATTCATTGCGCAAATCTTTTCGCGCACGACTACATCATCTAATTTCAAAGCATCCATTTTTTTTCACTTCCTGATGAAGGTTGAGTTGATTAGGAAGCATTTTTTGGGTTTCCCCCTAAATTTAGTGAAAAGTGGCATTGATTTGATGATAAGATATTTTAACGCATTATACTAAAAATTAAAACATTTGCTCTTTTCAGGCACTTTTACTTTCTTTTATTTTTTTTACTTTGATTTACACTTTAATTACATTTTAAGTACGGATTGAATTTTACTGTTGCGTACGCTTTCATTTTATGATTGCAATTTTTATTTGAAAATTTCAAAGAATGCAATAAATATTGGTTTATTCAATTTCAAGAAGACAAATTTATAAGGAATAAAATTCCAGTTTAGGTGTGGTTAACAACATAAAAGCATTGTTATTGCAATATATTGCGGAACATTGACACAAAGATTACGTCACATTGGTTTGCATTTCTGCATTATTTTTTATAATACCAGGTGTTCTCAAGAAGATGTATTATATATTGTACAGGTATTTATTTTTAATGATTATTAGTAATTTAAAGCTATAACTGGTTTTAAGATATATTTTATATAACCCAAATGTTACATGTTAATAAACATAGTCTGTATATTTTTTTATTTTTTACATTTTGATAAAATTTTTATTGTAAATCTCGGTTCAGTTATTCTGAGCATAATTAAAAAAATAACTTGGCGTCCGGGATCATTTTATTAATGTTACATTGCATTTTTATTATTTATGTTCAGTGGAAGTAATCTAGCAGAAATTGTGGTAAATAAGCAAATCAAAAGAATGAACCACCCTACTTTAAACTACCGACTGGGACAAAGGCATTATTTGTGGTGAATGGTTAGTATCTGCAGTTAGTTTAACGATTTGTGTTTGGAGAACTATTTCTCTATTTCTTTATTACATTAAAACACGTTTTATATATTTTATACTTTATACCATTTACACCGCTTACATTATAAGCATGTTCTAATCATGATGTAATAAGTTAGGTGTAGCAACTTCAAAGTGCACAGTAGCCACCAATCAGCAAGTTGTTCAAAATACAAATAGCAACACGTCTAAATCATAACATAATATAACCTGAAAATACGTTATATTTTGCAGACCTACTATGCCAACGTGCTGCATTGTAAATTGCAAAAATTATACACAATATAATGGTACGAAAAACATTAAATACTATACTTTTCCAAAAGATATAGCTATTCGTATATATTTATTAAATCATTAACTTTTGTGGCAAGGTTGGAATACGTAAAAGTGGCTTTTTAGGCAGTTAAATTAATACAAATTAAAGAGAAGGAGGTTAATTGCATGATAGTGCTAATAATGACAAATAGTAATAAGTAAATTATGAATTATGCAAACTTCCAACGCACATACAGTGAAAGATTGCCTCGAGTGGGACTCGGACCTACGGCTACTACTTATGTAGAGTAGGGCTCTTAACCATCTGAGCTATCGAGGAAACTAGTTCCACTCAATTCATTCATAAAGTGTATGTACACTATGCCATATATATTTACAAAACCAATCACTTTTGTGGAAAGATGCCTGCAAGCTTGAAATTTTCAAGTTTCATACATACCCACAAGATTAGAATATAGAAAAGTTGCTTTGGGGGCATTTAAATTAATATAAATTAAAGAGAAGGAGGCTTCTCTTTAATTTATGGTTATTACAATTTTGTATTATGCATTACAAATTTGTGACTAATTCTGCATTTGAATATGGCGCTACATTCTGGTGGCTGTCTATTCTCCTTCCGTCGGCCACCATGCGCGTTGCTACACCTATCTTATTACATCATGATTTTAACATGTCTGTTGGCATACAGTGATTACAAGTTACATCGGACCTATTGGCCAGCCAGTGCCCGAACTAGTGTTTAAATGTATTTTCCTTCGGAAGGCACTATGTATTCCTTGGTCAATGATCTTGTCTCGGAAATAAAATTTGTCATCGATACATATGTGTGCAATGTGAAATGTCAATGTTTCTTTAAACATCTTTAAACATCTGATATCTGAAATTGCTTTAGGATTTATTTTCTGGACTTTTCTGCACTGTTTTGTACTCTGACGGTATTAACATTATAGCCGTACCAGTTTGACTTCTTCGAAAAATAACTTCTACGGTTCTTACTGAAATTACATGGTCACCTTTTTCCTACGCTAAAGGTGACTGTTGATTCCAGCATCTACACCCTGCCGATACACCTTTGGCTTTGAGGACATTGTAAAAGGTTAGCCTACAATTAAATCCTTTTCACCTGGTTTTCGAAGCAATCAATTTATGATTACTAACAGTGTAACTGCCTACTTGCACATGTAAAATTTGTGTAGCCATTATAATGAATACAGTGGTTTCAGTTAAACTATTTCGTTGTTCGTACCAGTTGCATGTTATCTAAAGTATTGGAATTTGGTTACTGTTAAGCATTGCTTACTTACTTGCTTTAAGTGTCAGTTTACATTGATAAGATGTAACACCGGAATCTGTAACTGGCTTTGGAGTCTCTACTTTAGTTAGAATTATGTACAAAGAACTTTAATGTAAATTCTACTTTATTTTTATTATCTGTCATTTAGGATAGAGATTTTGTGCCACGAGCATTTACTTTTCTTTACTACTAACTTTAAATACACACAGTTTCACATGAATATCAGTTTATTTAAGGTAAAATAACTAACATTTTAGTACAAAATACATAAACCTTTGAGTTAAACTGTCTACGTTGTTACTTTTACTTACAATTATTGTGTTGAGTAAACAATAACGTTTACAAATAACAAATTGCTGTAAACTGTTACTGCTTTCTGCAGAATTAAAAATTTCGTTAATCTATTTTCATATCATTTTCCTTAACGTATTCGTGGTAGAAATCAACAGTTTACATTAATTTGTGTGTTAGGTTAAAACGACAATTTGAGTTACTTAAAATTTAAATTCTTCTTTTATGTGCTTATTGAATAAACAAATCTTTAATTACTGGACACTTTGTTGATTTGATTTATCTCTGTTTTTGTATATGTGCTAATTACAACTCATGGCGCCTACTATTACTAGAAAGGCGTATGCTTACCAACAGTTACACTAGACTAGTGCAAATACTAAATCTTCCGATCATGCATCCAAAGTGCTCTATGGTACTGAAAGGCATAGATAACAAAGGTACGGTTCCGTTACACTTTAAGTGTTTCTTTGGTATTTTTTATCACTTCCACACAATGTTTCCTTTAGAATTACATAACTACACATACACACACATGCTCGCACGCACGCACGTAAGCGCACACACACACCACACGCACACACACCACACACACGCACACACACAAAATCAAAATTAAAAAGATTTTCTTCCTCTCTTACCTTTTTAAAGCACCACAAAGAAAAGTATAATCTGCTTTGAAAATCAGTACCATGCAAACATTAATACATTTCAATGTGGTAATAATATACGTTTCTCAAAGATCTGCCTTACATTTGAATTCTCTATTACAGATTGCAGTACTGAAGACTAATTTTCTTCATTATTTGTAACAGGTTTTAATATTTCTCGTTTTGTATATGCCTTTTACGAAATCTTGCAAGCGGCCTTTCCAAGACATATTCTTAGGATGCACGCAATCTGGAAAAATTTCAGCGTAAATGCGGTGAATTATAGTTTATTATTAAACTAAAAGCAGGTCGATTTACAGTATAAATATCACAAAGAATTAATAATTAATAAGATTGTTTGCATCAAAGGTGCAATAGAATTGAGCATTGTACCCAAGTAGGTAAAGAGTACAGGTTTTGAAGCATTTTATAATATTGGATGTGTAGATCAAAAATTAGGGCGGTGCAAGTATTGATCCTTGTGGAACTCCACAACTAATTTAAACGTGATCAGAACAGGTGCCGTTACAGAAGGCATCTTTTTAGGAAATATAACATTACAGTAATCGGATTAGGCCGAAAATCGTTGTATTTTAAAATTGCAAATAAGTAATCGTGGTAGATAATTGAAAAATCAAGTAAAGTTAAAGCAATTAATTCACACTCCTTCAGCACAGTAAAAATGCTGTTACTTTAACTTTGAATGCAATTTAACAACTGCAACCCGTTTTAATCCCAGATTTCAAATCTGATATAACATTACATTTTGATGTTTTATTATAAAAATAAAACTTTTTTTAATATTTAAGGCAATACTGACAGGCTGATTCGAAAATCAGATAATAATTCCGGATGTGATTCTTTTAACTTTTCCGTCAGTAACAGAGAATTATCAGTAACAATTTATTATGAGTACTATAACTGGAGTTATTACGGAACCGCATAACCTCACCTATTGACAGATACCCGTAATAAACCAGTGAAACTTAGCAATGAATTATGCGCTAGTAAATTTTGGACACCATCCCCATACCCACATTACAGCTTCGTGAAGAAGAAGCATAAAATGTCATAGACGAATAGATATGAAGCAGAAAAGTCGTTCATTGTTCAGACCGACGCGCTAGGCAACGGAATAGTGGCACCCTGTAGGGAGAATGTCTTGATGTGATCTGCTTCGGCCTTACATAGAAAGAATTTATTTTATTGTCGTAGCAGATCTCCGCTCATATCTGTGGTTAAGTAATCTGAAAAGTCCGCTTGGTCGGTTGGCAATATTGGCGGTCTGTATAAAACAATATGACTTTAAATTAAAGCATTGCAAAGGAAAGAAACATGTTTTATCAGATTGTGCTAGTTCCACGCAAGTCGATTTGTCGCGGAATATGTGTAGATAGTGGGAAAAAGGAGAGACGTATAAACAACCATTCACTCAAACATTGGAATTGGTGAGTGACGCACAATATGCATTGTACATGTGATGGTGTATTACCCTGCCTGGAAAAATTATTTTTATTATAGCAAGATCGTCGTGTCTAGAGAAACGACGTAATTACCCTAAGCATAACAGAACTTGGGAAACCTTTTCAACGGATCTATTAGCTCTTGCTTATAGGGTATCTAAAACCATAATTCTCGTCAACTGTTCTACGACCATTAAAACTATGGTATCTATGTACGTCGATGAAAACCAAATTGTTTTCATTTTTTTATAAATTTCGAGAGGAAAATGATATTGTCAGGAAAGGAACATGTTGAATGAAACAGTGAAAAAGAGGATAAAGAACTTGATGTAATAAGTAGAATAATTTGAAATTGAAACAAGTGTTTCAGGATGTCAATCAGCGAGTTCAATTACCTGGGAAAAATGGCTACTCGGGATGCAATTTCAGGTACCGTCACAAACCGTTTAGGGTCGGCTAACTCGCATCGAAGAGAAACCTCATGATTTTCGACAAGTGGAAATGTTATACACGGAAGCTCGCTCACAAATTCATAGGCCTTTTCTACGTGTCAAGAAAAGTATCGCCATGGGTGTATGAGCTAAGCGGTACAGGAGCTAGTAGTATTAAGGTAGTCAAATGCCAAAGACCTAAAAGAGAACAGTGTGTAATAATAATAAAATATTGGGTGTAGAGGTTGTTGTTAATAATTTCACCCCTAAATTACTTATACTTCTGATAATAAATAGAAGATTTTGTGCCTTCAACTCAGTCGGCGATTAAACGGGCCATGTTCTTAAAATTTGATTTGCGTTAATTAGAGAATGTGTATGTGATTAAATATGTTCGCATTACAAAAAAAGGTGTAACTTCAACCTGTAAATAAATGTTAAAATACCTCGGACGCCAACTTATTTTATGGAAAACAAGTAATCCGTAAATGTAATAAATGTAAAATTGGGACAATAACAAGGTTTACTATAAAAATCTTTAACTCGAGTTATAAAGTAGGAGATCTAAATACTGATGTTAGTAAATCTGAATTAACTTAAAAATACCTTATAAACTAATGATTAGAAATTAAATACCTGCAGTACTTTTAAATTTTGGCTGTCACTAGTATACTGTGACTGATAACAAAACGCTGGCGAATGCACGCTTTAAAATTTGGCTGGGCAATTAATCTTGAAATGGAAATTTAACAGGGTTTTGATATTCGTTGATCCCAAATAAGTAAATTCCTTTAAAAAACAGCCAATCTTGATTGATTTAAACGGGTTAATGTACCATTTATTTATAAAACTTCTGCATAGCAACAAACTTCTACTGCGTCATCCTCGTTAAAGTGAAACGTAATAGTGTAATGAGATTACGTAAAAGGAAAATTTAACGTTATAAAAAAAAGGAAAAATAAAAGTACCGTAAAAATATACGACGCTTTTGATAAAAATACTCAAGAGCAAATATGGATGCTTCTTGCTTTCATTATCGTACAAGAACGGCTTCCCAAAAGGTATCTGCGCACGAACTCAATGTCCAAACGAAATGCGCTTACAAGCTCCACTTTAAAATATTTAAACGCATGCTTTTCAATCACTAAAGTATGCAATTCGCATGACACAAAAATGAACGAAGTTGCCTAAATTATTGCAAATTTCAACACAACTTAAAAGGTTTGTTACAAGCGAGTGAAAATAAGATAGAAGTAAGCGGTCAGATCTTGCTTAATGTATATACCTGCTATAAACCCCTTTCTATAATAACACAAAAATAAGGATTGTCACTCTAATTCGAATTCGAAATCTAAATTAAAAATAATTAAGTCGCAAATAAATAACAGCTAGCCCGGTAAGTAGCACGAGAACCAAGAATCGTGCAGGGAACAATCTAATTTAAATAGGTGATTGAAAATCAAGTAAGTAAAAACATATTCATGCAGTAAGTATACTCTCTATATTATTTATATTTCTCGTGTCTATTTCTATTTCTACTTCTTACGTCCCTTCTTGTCGAGGCAGTAGGCAAATAGCAAGGGTGAGAACTTCTGGACTGATGTAGAGAACGTGTTGAGCGTATGTAACACAAACGAAAGAGTTCAGATATTAATGTATGGGTGTACAGAGAGTATGTACTGAATGCGTCGAAGGAACGTTCGGAAACCAACCGTGTGGAGAAAAACCTACTTGTATCTTGTACGTGGTATAAGTATAAAAATGTGCATACGCATGCATGGCAAATGGGTGAATCTAAGAGTATGATTGACTTGATAGTGTATGGTGAACCACTTAGAAACCTGCTGAGAGATACAAAAGTAATGCGTGGATCGGAGTGTGGATCGGACCGCTGTTTCGTTCTATCGAGAGTGTGTTTAGGGCAAAAGTGGGTCTGCAGAAGGAAGGCAAGCGTAGTACAAACGTCCAGAATTAGGGTAAATAATGGTGCGAGAACGAAATATGCAGATGCTTTGAGTAAAGAGTTAAATGTGAATGAAGCAGTCTGCAACTAACAAATAAAAGACAATGATATAGAAAGTGCATGGATAAGGTTGAAAGATTGTGTTGTCAATTATGCCGTGGAGATATGTGAAGAGCGACTATAGGTAGACAGAAGAAATGTGCTAGGTGAAATAAATCGGTAAAAAATGCAGTATGTAAAAAAACAGATGGGTACATGGCAATCAATGCTGCGAAAAATGTGACTGAGAAAAAGCGATTCTATGAGGTGTACAGATTAAGAAACAAAGAAGGGAGTGAGAATAATTAAAGGGGAAGTGATGGATGTGGAAGGAAAGAAAATGCGGAAAGATTTTGAGGAAAAAACTCTTCTGGAAATGGATCAAAAATAAACAACGTGCCCTAAAACAGAACGCTGCAGGAGTGATGAATACGAGCAACGATATAGTATGGGACGATTGTGAAGTAAGGAAATACTGGCCAAAATATTTCGGAAAGTGGTACAGAAGTGAGGAAAATAAGAGTAACGAGTTTAATAAGGAGAATGTAGAAGGAATACGGAATGAAACTGAGAAGGATATTTGGTGAAATGAGATAGAAAAAACCGGTAGGAAAGTTGAAAAACGGTTAAGGAGCAGGCGTGGATGGAATCATTTGTGAAATGCTAAAATATGGAGGTGCCAAGCTCATGTGAGATTGTCTGAATTATTCAACGTATGTCTTAAGTATGGAAAAGTGTCGAGTGATTGGAAGACCGAGATCATTGTAACACTCTGTAAGGGTAAGGAAACAAGAGTGATTGTAAAAATTACAGAGGAATAAGTCTGCTCGGTATTCCTGTTAAAGTATTTGGAAGAGCACTGATTGATAGAATACGTGAAGCTACCCAAACTAAGATTTTGGGGTGCGCAGGGTGGCTTTCTGCCAGAGAGGATGTGTTGATGAGATCGTTGCTCTGAGGAATTTTGATATGGTCTGTGAGAGCATAACCTAAAGGTAAACATGAACAAGGCTAAGATTGTAGTGTTCAATCGGGAAGGTGAAAAGCAGAGTATAGTATTTGACCTGCATGATGAAATTGTGGAACAAGTGGACGAGTTGGTGTATCTGGGTAAAATGTTCACTGCAGTTGGTACTATCTATAGCGAGATTGACCGTCGGGTCAATGCTTGAAGGAAAGTGATTGGAAGTATATGGACGATAATGAAACATATAAGCATAAACGTAGCTGCAAAGCGAGTGACGTATAATGACGTGTATGTCCCGTAATTAATCTATGTAAGCAGGAAAGCAAAATAAATGCCGTGGGTATGGGACTCCTGAGAAGCGCATGTGGTAAAACGAGAAGGAATAAGGTAAAGAATGAGTGTATAATGACGGAGTATGGCGAGGAAAAGACGATGATGGATAGATATAAAAGTAGTACATTACGTTGGTTTTGTCACATTGAGAGAATGAACATCGAAAGATTAACGAAGCAAATATATGTGGTTGAGGTTAGAGAAGGCCCGGCCTGGTAGGCTACATAAACTTAGCTGAATGTGGTATCATGTAAAAGAAAGAAAGGTAAGGAGTTTTAAAAATAAAAGGACATGTCAGAGACAATGTATGAATCTTGCGGAAGCTAGGGAGGTATGCAAGAATAGGCAAGCATGGTGAAAGATTGCGAATGAAAAATAAATAAGAGTCAGGGATTGTTGCGCCTACCCCGCAAAGGAATGGCGTGAATAATATGTTATGTTATAGTGGTAGTGTTACACTGATCTAGGTTAATTATTATAAACAAGAAACATAAACATAGTTCTAACTTATGTATAATTAAAAAGAATTAGCATGTAACTGTCCTGATATTGAATAATTAAAATTGAGGGACATACTCTGTATTTACTATCGTTACATGAATACAATTGCTGACTAAGATTGTCAAATCAGTTTAACTTTTAAAACATAATTCAATAAGAAAAACAAACTTTCGGTAATCTTGTTTTAGAAATTATAGAGATGTATGAAAGTAAAACCTTTTTCAAGACAACCAGTATTTAAACCTAGAGCATTACAATTTTTGAATAATTAGATATAATTTCTTTTACTTTTGATTTTACAAAAATTTGTATAATTACTTTTAAAGCTGCTTCAAATCAAACAATTTTCTATTAAAAACGATTTCATTAAAGGTTGACTTTTATTATTATCATTTTTAAGTTAAACGTTATATTAACAGGGGGTAATTAATTTAAGAATGGCCAGCTTTTAACCATAATTACGTGGATGCATTTTTAAATAAGCATGTTTATTAAGATTAAGGTAAGCTAATAGGTGCCTTAAATTTTTATACAAGTGGTATGCTATAGTTCAAGCGTGGTGGATGTTTTGGCAGGTGTCAGTATTATGCAGGTTCTGCAGGGCGTGTTGTATCAATATTAAGGGATTTAAATTGAATATACTTTGTTTTGTTGTATGTTTTTTCTAGTTTAATTTATGCCCATAGTAATACCATATTACGTTGTAATTAAAATTAGAGAAATAAATTCTATTTTCTACTTAGTAAAAACGTTAACAAGTAAAATCAGATATGAATCTTTTAAAGATTAAGTGAACTAGCATGAGTTTATGTGATTATACCAATTATAATCCTACTCTTTTATTTCAAATTTTAATTTGGAGACATAACGTGCAGAAAGCGTAAATCAACTTTATTCACGTTTTTAAATTATGGACAATTAAAAAAGTAGTGGTTTCTTACATTCACAATCATCGCCTTCTTTTTAATAATACATTATTGAGAACTGTAAATTACAATTGATAGTATAGCGAGAAAGTTGTTCTATATGTGATTGATGCTTGAGTAATGTATGCAAACACTCATATAAGAGTCAAAAGATTTTTAGTAAACGGTTTCAAAACGCTAGATGTGATCATGATCGTGACTGAAGATTAAACTTCTACTAA